>JACXGM010004257.1:27896-38968 GCA_016801145.1 Umbra pygmaea | reverse complement strand
AATGTAATGTTACTCACAATACCTCGCAATGAGGAGAAGGATTGTGGGTGCATATATACAGACCAACATGTAGCAGGTGTTGGTAATCAGGGTGTGTTGGATCTAATGATAGGGGTGCGTTCGAGACAATCGGGAATTCAGGATAAGCCAGGAGACCAGAATAAGCTGGGGCTGAGTGAAGACCGACAACGTCACAGTAATATTGAAGCCTATAACCTAAATTGTCACAACAACAGTAGTGTAGGAGTTGTTTTTTTATGCAATTCATAGCAGCACATGAAAAATCTCTTCGGTGCAAGGCAGACCTGTTCAGCTGCTGGCTGAGCTATACACACACTTGCTTTTCCAACTTTACCAGCATCAACCGCGTTGTACAGGAAACGTCAATTTCCAAAGAATTGCAAAGCAATTTGTATGCTAGTGAAAACAAATAGCATATAGCGGTAGGAAAACAGCCAGAAAAATTGACTGTGAAAAAAATTACAACATTCAAAAATAGATTATTCACAATAATTTAAACGATATATTCAAGGTCCAATTACTGTATGTGTTCCTTCAAAATGCACAGTCCACAATGCAGGGTCAAAGGTAAATTGGCTTTCTTGCAAAGAGACGGTATATAGTAATGGAATATACTGTAGCTGACTGATGGAAAAAGCAATGTGTTTTATTAAATTGGACAGGATAAGATCAACTTACTGTAACTTAGTAGGTAACAGATTTGGTTCAGAGCATTTGTTGCTATGGTTTCTGATCAGGCTACACTTCACTTTCTGGAGCTGAAAATGTAGAGTTTGCTCAAGTTCTGGTTGACATAGCTTGCTAATTTATTAATCCAGCTTTCTAAAATACCACTGAGACTATATGTCAGTCCTACTACAGCCATACACAAACATTGGCAAACTCAATGATGAGCCCTGGAGATGTCCTCAGGAAACCCCAGATAGGCTGGTGGGAACTAATAGCCACATTTTCAGGTTTAAAAGTCCCTGAAAGACACACATAAGATAAGCTTATTTCGAGGAGGACAGTCGCGCCACACGCCTTTCATTCCCATGGTGTGACATGAGCAGGGTTGTAGGGTCAGGGTTGATATGAAAGGATCGTCTGCCTTATCAGGCCATTTTCACTAACGCCTTTGGGTGTTGACATTAGCCCTGTCAATAATTATCAAACAGTTACTAGCGTAGCTTCTGTTTTTTACCTGGCCCTCCCCATACAGAGATATAATAAATGGCCATATATGGCCATACATATGAATATTCTTAACATATATTTGAAAATATATTACCATATATTCTAATTGCATATTTAAATACAGAAATCTAATATATGGCCATATATGTTCATACATATGATAAATGTTAACATATATTTGAAAATATATTACCATATATTTTGATTACAAAATTTTAATTACAAAATGAGGAAATGTCACATACATAAAAATTGTGATGTTTCCACCATATATGCCAATGTCTGACATATAATATACTTACGGCCAAATATTAGATTTCCATATGGCTCTATCTTTGTCTCTCTCTCTATTTCACATAGGGAATGGTATCTGCATGTCCTAGGGTGGAATTCGTTTTATATATCTGTACTTAATAATAATGTAGGGTCATTTCAGGATGTTTGTGGAATTGGGTGCTCTGTTTGTATAGTGGGACCTGAGGGTGTCTAGATTCTTCTGTGATGTACTGATGGGTTTGTTTACATTGTGCGGTCTGTTTATATTATGATTGTGTTTATGGTGTGTTATTCTTTGCTTACATGTATATGTCCAATGGAATGTGTTTGCTCCAATGTTGTGATGCATATTCATATGTGGGTTTTTGCATGCAATGTCATGGTTGGGTTTTGTATAGTATCATGTTCTGTGCATGGGCTGGAGAAATACACTGTTTTTATGGGGGTTGGGGTTAGTAGGTTTGAGTTTAACTGTGATGTAGTTTGTCTTTTAAAAAAGGCAGTTTAAAACTCAAACTCTCTATTTCAGTCTTCCACATTCGCTCTCTCTCTCTCTCTCTCTTTCTCGCTCTATTTTTTCTCACACTCGCCACTCTTCCTCCCTTAATGTCTTTGTCTCTATCTCTAACCGATCGGGAAGGTCAGAGAATGAATAGAATTAAATAAAGTTGCCAAGGAAGATGGTGGTTGCAAGCTACGAAATAACTAATTTGTTGCATGCTGATGAGTTTTCAACAACCAGAAGCTCAACACTCGTTTCCACCCAATATATAATACAATATCTGAACATGTTTACTTTAGAGTTCCTAGCTAAAAACACCAACTTCCTCTTTAACCATAAATACTTTAATTAAAGAGTATTTTCTCAGTGATTTTATTTCTTTGGCATGTTTAGTTCATAATCAAGGCCAAAGCAGAGCCATCTATCCACACTATCTTTCTCTGATGAGAGAGTGGAATGACTTCCACTAACCCCTGCCTCCTCTACACGCACCCACCCACACACCCACCCACCCACCCAGCCACACACACACACACACACACACACACACACACGTACACACCCACTCAGTCTCAGTCATTCTTCTCTAAATTGGATGGAGACCCTGTCATGCGATATTTACATAAGTAATACCAGGCTGGTACTCCTGAGAGTATTCAGTCAACAAGGTGGCTCCTATCTCACTGCACGGCCTGCTGGGTAATTGCTATTTTGGCACTGAGGTGCTACCTGTGTGTGTGTTACAGAGTATGTTTGTATGTGTGTGTGCTTTTGTATGCCCTGGACAAACCACTATTCTATTTGCAGCACACGTCTGTCTTGGAGGCTGTTGTGTTTATTTAGATCTGGTGGAGACAGTATCTGTCCAACAGAGCTCTTCACTTTGGTGTTCAGGATGCACTTGTTTTTCCATATCCTACCCCCAAAACAATTGTGTGGACGGGTGCATGTTTGTTTGTGTATGGATGTGTGTGTGTGTGTGTGTTATTCCGTGTGCACGTGTGTTGGTCTATTCAAATTGGTATATTTTGAGAAACTGTGCTTCATTAAATATGTGCAGGTGTTTTTTGTATTGGCTTGCTTGTGTTCGTCTGAATATGTTTATTTTGAATATGTTTATTTTGACAAAGTGTCAGTGCCGGTGTTTTTCTACTGGTTTGAGTGAAAACGAGAAGGAAAGAACGAGGGAGAGGATTGTATAAGATTGTGTGTGTGTGCATGTGTGTGTGTGTGTGTGTGTGTGTGTGTGTGTGTGTATACGCCTCGGTCTGGGTGCCGTACACAACTCTCTCCTTCTCTGTGCAACTCAATAAGCCCATACTGCTGTCATGGTGCAGTGGGACGCCATGGCAACGCCTGCTAAATTTCAATCAGCTCACCTCTGGCCATTATCATGCACAGCACCGTCTAAGCACCATCACCCACTCACCCCACCCATCCACCCTCCACCCACAGAGAAACCCGGGGGGGTGAAGTGAGAGCCAGGCTGTTCACGGTTCAGATACTTCCAGGCAGCAGTCTTCCTGCCACCACCTCTACTATTCAAAGCTTAAATCACTGATCTGATCAGACAGGTTAACCTTCACCACAGCCTCTACAGTTACGTACAAATCATCAAGAAAGTTAACGATCTTAATCCATCTGATATGAACTTCTTTACCAAATCACTCAGGCTCTTCAATCATAGCGCACTCATCCGTGAATCGCACCGTCTACTCTGTCCACCACACTCATCCGTGTCGAACGGAAAGCTACTCACTCTCCCTGTTTGCTCTTCTTGCGAACCTTGTTAAGGTCAAGGCAGAGAAAAGAATTCAATGAGTTAAAATTAGTTATTTTTTCAACTTTCCTGTTTCCTGAAAAGAAATATGATCCAATAATCTGGGCTTCTCTTTCTGCTCTAAGTCTGCTCCATTTCCCTGGGAGCAAGTAGGATCTCTGGGTTTGGAGAGCTATGCAGTATCTGACACTGCGCCATAAAAAGACTTACAGACGCCTTAAATCATTTCCTCCAGAGTGGTTATTCCCTGCCGCCAAAGCCAAATGTCCATTTTCTGTGTAATCTTTTACATAACGCTTGAAAACCTTTCCAAATTTAAGGCTGATTTATAGGAGTGTGTTGATGCTTAAGCGTAGAGTAACTGCGCTGTGCTTACATTTAAACACGTCCCTGACAGAAACTTTATCTCCTGCGGACACCAAATTAAGCGAGTCTTTAACCTGCTCTTAACACCACAAAGTGATATTTCCAACAACAAAATGGGAGAGATTAGTTTGATGGAGACTATTTCAAAAAGGTAGGCGAAGTGCATACATTCAATCTCTACCCAATTAAATGTACAGGCATTGCAAATAGAAACAACAGAATATGTATGAGTTGTGTGATTGCGTGAAATTAGATGGGTTTCACATGATTGGAAATAAGATTGAAAATGATTTGAAATAAGAATTCAGGGGTGGAGACCAGGTGCTATGACAGTAAGTCTCTAAAGGATACAGAACAAATTGAACAAAAAAGAAAGATGGAAAGAATTTGTTCAGGTTTAAATAGGTTGGAGAAGTAATGCTTGCAATTTTTATTATTTAAATATGATTTAATTACTACAAATTTTAGTGGTTGGTCCAACTTTCTATCTTAACATGTTTGCATTAACTGATATTCACTCTGAATCGAGCAGATGCTAAATAACTACAATGATAAATGAGCATTTTGATTGGTTAAGGAGCCATTGGAGACAACTATTTATTTGGTTCTAAGTCTGCCATTCTCAAATGTTGAGTTCATTCTTAACAGCATTAAGTAAAAGAAGAGATGCTGCATTCCTACTTAACACCATATTTTCATTCTGAGTAAAAGAGATGCTGAGTTCCTTCTTAATATCATAAAAACACATTTAGTAACATGAGTCATGTTGAGTTCATCCTTAACACCATAACAGAATGCTGAGTGAAATATGCCACGTTGAACTAGCTCCAGAGATCTTCTTGTTCTCTATCTGCTCTGACTCACTCTTGGTTGGTGGGTAAACTCAAGCTCAGGCTGCTTCTTTCATCTCCTCATTTTCCTTGTTCTTCTCGAACTCCCACACACCCTGACCTCCAGGGGCTGTCTCTCTGACAGCATGCCCAGGAAGCACCACATGAGGCTGGGTTTTGTAGGTGGTAGGTAGGGCCAGTTCTCGGCAGGTCTCAGTTCTTCAGCACTGCTTCATTAAGGCGTTTGGTCTGAAACAAACTAAGACTATTACCAAAGCTGTTGTAGCCCAGGGAGCAAGGAACAGGAGGATAAGGATTTGGGACTTTTTCTCAGTTGACAATTAAAGCAAACCGCTCCACACAACGAGGGGCTGACAACAGAAGGGGATGACAACAGGAGGGGCTGAGAGTTGAGGTGTGTGTGTGTTTGTGTGATTGGCAGACAATGCAGATGTGTGGGCAGTAGGTGCCATCTGGAGAAAGCAAAGCGGGTTGGGGGGGCTGCGACTTTCGAAATAGCGCCTCAGCATTTGATGAGAGTATAAAGGAAATTAAAGAGTGTAATCAATCAAAAAAACTGTGACACAAATCAACGAAGACTAGAAATGCACCCCCACTCACCCCCACCTTGTGTCAGTGGCGGCCACGCCCTCTCATCAATTGGCAACCCACTCAACTTCGCCGTCATTGGTCGAGCGTGTGAAAAGTGGTTCATTACGACTCTTTCAGCCTTTATAGTTGTTTAGCTGGTTGTCAGGAGAAAACGGAAAACCGCCATTCAGCTCGTGACGGGTCTTGGACGATCAATGTTGGAACTAGGTAAGTGGCCAATCTCGAGTAACGCCAAATGCTTTGCTGAGTTTACATTATGTTGATTGAGATGTATTTCAAGGACCAAACATACCCTCACAAAGACGCAGCAGGCTATCCAAGGAGACCCGGACCATAAGACCAGTGTTCAGGCCCTGCCACCCCCCATCTATCCCTTCTCTGGATCTAATGTAATTTCCTTGAACGTTGCAAGCGCAGCCCTCACTGTCCTTTATTATTGGCTGCTAATGGTAAAAACACAAGTCCTTCTCCCAAGATGTAAGGAAAACCTAAACCACACTAGTGGATCAATCTAAACACAGGAGACAAAGTCTGGTCTGTACAGAATGACATAACTCACAATAAAAAAAATCACAAGTGATCTGAACTGCAAATCCACTATTCATGAAACTCTGGGTATTACAGTTCAAATGGTGAGTGTCTTTGTTTTTGTATTACAAACACTTTTATTGGTCAGAAGAAATATGCTAATTCTTTGAGATAGGAATTTTGGGTTTTCATGAGCTGTATGCCAAAATCATCAAAAATATTTCAGTTGGTGTGCAATGAATCTAAAATATATGAAAGTTTAATTTTTATCATTACATTATGGAAAATAATGAACTTTATCACAATATGCTAATTTCTTGAGAAGGACCTGTATATATATACAGTATCTCACAAAAGTGAGTACTCCCCTCATATTTTGGTAAATATTTGATTATAACTTTTCATGTGACAACAATGAAGAAATTACACTTTGCTACAACATTGTAAATTTGCCGTCAAAATAACTCAACACACAGCCATTAAGGTCTAAACCGCTGGCATCAAAAGTGAGTACACCACTAAAACTGGGCCCAATTAGCCATGTTCCCTCCCCGGTGTCATGTGACTCATTAGTGTTACAAGGTCTCAGGTGTGAATGGGGAGCAGGTGTTTTGAATCTGGTGTTATCGCTCTCTGACTCCCTCATACTGGTCACTGGAAGTTCAATATGGCACCTCATGGAAAGAACTCTGTTAGGATCTGGAAAAAATAATTAATGCTCTACATAAAGATGGCCTAGGCTATAAGAAGATTGCCAAGACCCTGAAACTGAGCTGCAGCATGGTGGCCAAGACCATACAGCGGTTTAACAGGACAGGTTCCGCTCAGGCCTTGGTCGACCAAAGAAGGTGAGTGCACATGCTTACCATCATATCCAAAGGTTATCTTTGAGAAATAGAGATATGGGTGCTTCCAGCATTGCTGCAGAGGTTGAAGGGGTGGGGGTTCAGCCTGTCAGTGCTCAGACCATACGCGAAACACTGCATCAAATTGGTCTGCATGGCTATCGTCCCAGAAGGAAGCCTCTTCTAAAAGATGCACAAGAAAGCCACAGTTTACTGAAGGAAAGCTGACTAAGGCCGTGGATTACTAAAACCATGTCCTGTGGTCTGATGAGACCAAGAAAAACTTATGTGGTTCAGATGGTGTCAAGCGGGTGTGGTGGCAACCAGGTGAGGCATACAAAGACAAGTGTGTTTTGCCTACAGTCAAGCATGGTGGTGGGAGTGTCATGGTCTGGGCCTGTATGAGTGCTGCCGGCACTGGGGAGCAACAGTTCATTTAGGGAACCATGATTGCCAACATATACAGTGACATACTGAAGCAGAGCATGAACCCCTCAGTTCTGAGACTGGGCCACAGGGCAGTATTCCAACATGATAACGACCCAAACACACCTCCAAGATGCCTTCCTAAAGAAGCTGAGGGTAAAGGTAATGGACTGGCCAAGCATGTCTCCAGACCTAAACCCTATTGAGCATCTGCGTGGCATTTTCAAATGGAAGGTGAAGGAGTGCAAGGTCTCTTAACATCCACCAGCTCTGTGATGTCATCTGGAGACTCCTGTGGCAAGCTGTGAAGCTCTGGTGAACACCATGCCCAGGAGGGTTAAGGCAGTGATGGAAATTAATAGTGGTGACACAAAATATTGACACTTTGGGCCCAATTTGGACATTTTCACTTAGGGGTGTACTCATTTGTTGCCAGTGGTTTAAACCTTAATGGCTGTGTGTTGAGTTTTTTTGAGGGGACAGCAAATTTACACTGTGTTACGAGCTGTACACTCACTTCTTTACATTGTAGCAAAGTGTAATTTCTTCACTTGTGTCACATGAAAAGTTACATGTATAATAAAATATATACAAAAAATGTGAGGGGTGTACTTACTTATGTGAGATACTGTATGTATATATATATATATATATATATATATATATAATTTTTTCCTAAATTTGATTTTCCATACTATTTATTTTCCAAAATTTTTCTCCCCTTACAATTGTTTGTGCCTAGTTCCCCCTGACCCTGCCTTGTTGGAAGTATTTTAAATATTTGGTAACACTTTATTTTGAGAGTCCATCTCTAGATGCTCTACATATTATCTGCATACTGTCAACAACATTTTAACAAACTATCTACTAACCCTAACCCTAATCCTAACCTTAACCATTCCCCTTATGTTAAACCTAACCTTAACCATTACCCTAAAACATATTCTAAACTGACCCCTACCCTTAAATACACAATTAGTTGCTTATCAACAGATGGTTTGTTGATAGTTTGTTGATAGTCATATCATCAACAAACTATCTGTAGAGCACATACAGATGGAATGTCAGACTCTCCAAATAAAGTGTAACCAAATATTTTTATTCAGCATAGCTAACTGCTCATTGTTTTTTCTTTTTGTAGCCAAATACACTTTATGTAGGCTAAACTATACATTATGGCCATGGTCTAGGTACTGTGAAGGCACAGCTTGTTTTACAGTACCCCAAACCACATTCAGCATTTTTCTCAGTCAGTTACATGCTAATGTACATTGAAACACTATGTATACAGATGTGACTGAAAGTATTCGTGTTTTTGGTTTGCAGTGGAATAAAACAAAACAGCTGTAAAAATAACCAAATTGAAGCCTTTTCTACAGAGATATTCTATAATGGCCTAGACAATATTATTGATCCCTTTTAAAAGTTTATTAAATAATTACATTGTGGTGATAACTTAAGTAGACCATTCGCTTTTAATTAGTATCACAGGTGTCTTCAATTGCATGATCAAGTTCAAGTGCTAGAGTTTGATGTTCCTGTGAGCACTGTTGCCGATATTATTAAGAAGTTTTAGGCCTGTGGGACTGTAGCCAACATCCTTGGACGTGCAAGAGAAAAATTGACCCAAGAATAGAGAGAAGGATTGTTCCAATTGTGGTGAAAAAAACAAGAAAAACTTCAAAACAAATCTAAGCCAACATTCAAGCTCAAGGTGCTTTCAAGTCACACCATCTGTTGCTGTCTGAGTAAAAAGGATCTCCATGGTGGAAGATCCGGGTAGGCCTTACTTCTAAGAGAGAAACACAAATAAAAACTGATTGGAGTTTGCAAAAATGCATATGGACAAGCCACAGTTCTTGGGAGAATGTCCGTTCAACAGGTAAGGCAAAAGTAGAGCTTTTTGTTTAATTAAAACAACGTCATGTTTACATGGGGGAAAAGTTAATCATTCAAAGGAAAGAACACCATACCTAATGTGAAACACGGAGGAGGCTCAGTGATGTTTTGGGGTTTCTTTGCAGCCTCTGGCACTGGGTGTCTTGAATCTGTGCAGGGCACAATGAAATCAGAATACTATCAAGGCAATTTGGAGTGAAATCTACAACACAGTGTCAGAAAACAATTGGACTGTTCCAAAGTGGTCTTCTAAGAATATTGATCTAAATCCCATCAAACATCTGTGGAAAGAGCTGAAAATCTTCGAGGGCACAGATGGCTCAATCAAGAATCAGACTGGTAATCGGAAGGTTGCCGATTCGATTCCCGACTGTGCCAAATATTGTTGTGTTATTGGGCAAGGTAACTTTACCCTAAGTTGCTCCAGGGGAATGTCCCTGTAATGTCGTTGTGTCCTTGAGCAAGTCCCTGTACATACTGTAAGTTGCTCTGAATAAAAGTGTCAGCTAAATTGCTAAAAATATAAAAAAATTATAAAAAATGAAACTCACAGTTGGAAAAATGCACCTATCAAACCTGAGGATTGGAGTTTGCTCAACAAGTTAGGGTCAAACTACAAGTCGAAACTTTTATACATCTCATTCAGAGCTATTCAGCCAGTGCTTGATTGCAAAGGCTGTTTAACTAAATAGGTTAGTCATCCCAATAATTTCAAACATAGTATTTTTATTTTTTTTACAATTTAAATGAATATGTTAGTTACGTCATGAATACAAAGCAATGTTTCTGTTCTATTGAATGAGAAATAAACAATGGGGGATACCAAATACTTGTCAATTTCTAAACTGAAAAATTGGAGAGTTGCGTTGTCAGATTTACAAATGAGGAGAAACACAATATATTTGTGTAAATCACACATAATATTTTTAAGTAAACTTGACAAACTGTCCATTGTTTTCAGTGTACTTTGTTCACAGACGTTTTTGTAAAAGGTTTTGGGAAAACAGTGAAAGTGTACCAATTCTTTCAGTCCTGTCTATATAATTAGTTATGTAAAATAAGACTAATGTATTGCTTGGTTCTCTCTCATTTTCTCTCTTGCAGCCTGGGCATAGTTCAGAGCGCATCCTAAACTCGATGAGAACATAACTATCACTGCAAAGACATGGAAGATGACTACGTTTTCGTTAGTAAATGTGATGAATGCCGGAACAACTGCTGTTTTTTAATCTTTAAGAACTTTTTTCTATAAATCTATTATTGATAGTAAAAAGATATGAGACAACCACATGACGACAAAAGTCCCCTACACTGTAAACCCATAATCTGCCCATGACACAAAATGTTATTGTTAAATCCACACAAATGTTCATGACTGTCAAAACAACATAAAAACTTTATGTTCACTTAACACAAACATTCACCCCTTGTGAGGTTGACATAATTATTTTACGTTAAGTCAACAATTTTTGAGTTTTGAGTTTATTCTACTGAAATATATAGAGTAAACATTGCTTAATTAGTTCAAGGCCAATGAACAACACATATACTGTGCACTTAGCATATATTTTAACTTAGTAACTGGTAGTTAAAATGTATACTCAATGTTTTAATGTTCATTTGACAAGCAGTCATAATTTTCATGTGATATTTCCCAGCATGCTCTGCTGTATGTTGAAATGCTGGAATTGTTTAATTATTTTAGTGTTTTGTATGGATATTGACTAATTAATTCCACCCTTGCTAAACTAATATCAAATGCATACATTCTTTCAAATAATCTGATAATTTAATGAAAAATTATTTTGCAC
>JACXGM010004257.1:17648-27796 GCA_016801145.1 Umbra pygmaea | reverse complement strand
AAAATGAATTCAAGTTCATATAACAAGATTACAAAAAATCATTTAAAAGTAATTAGATTTTGTTGGAACAATATAATTTTTTGAGTGTATATGACATACAGTTAAATGCTCAGAATACATAAATCAGTTATGTTGTATGATTTAAAAAGTTAAGTTCATCAGACATAAATTCACAGTCAAACAAGGGTCATGTGACACATTTATTTGTGTCTAGTGTACTCAATATTTTCATGTTACCATAGTTTACTAAACTAAAAGTTTTGAGTGCAAGCAGTTTCCAAAAAAAATGTAGGTTGACTGAGCGAATTCGGATTTACAGTGTAGATCTCTCAAGTCTGCCTGACTGTTGCAAATATTGGCTCATCCCTCAGAGCAAGGATAACGTTCCTGTGTGCGTAGGAGGACATGGAGGAGGGTGAAGTCGTAAGACAAAAACGGACAAGCACAACCAACCCGAATAATGTTTCCATTGTAAGCGGGAAAAGAAGAAACCATTAGACTCCTTAACCGTCAACATTTGCAGACTAATTAGCCTTTATTAAAACGTAGCCCACATTAATTTCATAATACGGCTGACAAACTAATCAAATAACACGGGATTCTTACCATTCATTCAACACAAATGTTTTCTGATCATTTTCTCAAAGTGGAATTTCGTGTTAGGTTTTCTTCGGGTCATCCTCTTACGTTCCATCATCCAAAAGACCAACTGACACACTATCTGTTGTTCTCTCCGCTAGGTGGAGACCTTGGTCCAGGACGGTTCACCTTGGCAAGCGTACGTTGCGCATCACTGGAGACGACATTCAGTTTTAGGGATCACACTGTTTCTAGTAACGAGTAGGAGGATAATTTGCAATGTTTCACAATTGTATAATCTGTTACAGTAAAATATGTGTCACACTTAATAAATATTTGTTATTTCTAAATAAATCCATGACTGTTTCTGATTGAAGCGTTTTGGCCAATTAGTACTAAGACAACAATGTTGAAAAGAAAAACAAAGCACATCTTTGACATCAGGCCTCAACCTTTTGGGAGATGTCATATTCTTTATTATTAACAATGTAATTAAATTATTCTGGAAAGTCATTGGTTCTCTTTACATTACCGAAATGCACTGATATTCCAGTAACAACTGGACACTTTACCATTTTTGCAGGGACTCGTGTCACGGCAGTGGGGTAAGTCAGTTAATGATTATTTGCCCCTTTTTCCCGTCCACTGCGTTTCCTATTTGGATTGACTGCGGCGTCAGAGCGCGCAGACCCGCCTCCTGGCTGTGAGTTCCGAGAGTCGCTCTTCCCTTGCTTCAAACACATATTCCACAGGGAGAGAGAGAGAGCAAGACCTGTGAGGAGCCGAAAGTACGACGAGAAAAACGACAAATGGCACTCATGGCTGGGATTTTGTTTACGGTGATATATGTACTGCTTGGAATTTCAAATTGTGTTTCTTCTGCACGGATTTATCCCCCAAATGAAGGTAAGACCTGGAATAACAACAGAGCCCTTTATTGGACTTTTATCGGCGAGTTTTACTCAGTTTTCTCGGTGTGTGAAAAGGACCCCCAGCTCCTTGTCCCGTAGTTTACGGACATTCTGGACGTGTGCAACGACCTGCATTGCTCAGAGAAGTAGACAATACTATTATTTTGCGCAGTGTGCTATTTTTCTCTGACATTGGAATGAGAATAGGCTTTCTGTCTTTATGCGTCAAAGCCATCAACATTTTTGTCGGAAGAGGTCTTCTTGCTATCCAAGTTGCCGATAGCGCTTGCCAGAAAGCTGTAGCGTATGAAGTCTATATTGGAGTACAGCAAGGACCGAGTGCTTGCTTTTTCACTTAATTTTCGTTAAATTAGGCTATATCAGACAACTTCTTCAACAAAACGTAATTTAGCAGAATAATATACTCCTTTTGTATACATAAAATCACGATTGCTTTGTAGGGCATGGCTTTTTCTTGTTTTGTGCAAGGCCGTTATGCGAAAGCCCGTCGTATGTATGTTATTTTATTTAATAATCATGCAGTGAAGTAGTACATATTTAGTCCAAAATAAATAATACATATTTATGAATGTTTTTAAACATTCTACATTTTTAGTTCCTCGTTTGCAAGTCAACAGCTAACTTTCGAAAAATAGTCAAATAATACATCTGAAATTAAATCCACTTTATGATTAGACTATATATGTTTAATCATCTCACACAATTAGGATTTTCTTCACTGCGCAAAAGGATTTTAGTACAAATGATGAGGGGCTATTGAAATTACATGACTGATCATTTTTTCATTAATCTCTGATGCAAGTTCATTTAGACGTCCTTGCTCCTCTAATTGAATTCAATTGATCATCATCGAACCATAAAAGCCGAGATGAAACAGACATAATAGGTATGTCTCCAATATTTATTTCTTACGAAATAGCTATTGCCACTTTCACTGGGTACAATGAAGATACCCGTTGCTCATTATATGTAAAAACAACATCATATTAAAATGGAGCGTCACTGTATGATTTAATGACACATTATCTTTGAATAATGTATTGAAGTTTGCATCTGCGTAATGTGCAAATATGCACTCATTTATGGATTTAGAGGCATGGACATGGCCACATACATTAGTTATTAATTACTTCAGTGTTTTTAAATGATGTATTTCGTTAAGATTGTACGGAAATATATGGTAGACTACATACATACAAATCCATCGCCAAATGCGTAAAGGGAAACAGCCCACGTATCCAACTACTGCTTTTCCAGACAGTGCTAAGCCTATACACTATGATATTTATCGATTATGGGTTTAAACAGCGTTTTAACTGCTCACACCTCTCTCTCCCTCTTCTGATTCTCAGTGACGTTACTGGATTCCAGATCTGTAGCAGGGGAGTTGGGCTGGGTCGCCAACCCAACAGAAGGAGGGGTAAGTTCACCTCGTTAGGACGCGAGTCCCCCGTTGAGTTAAAATGGAAAGATGATGTCCTCTATACAACCGACCTGGCCCCCTCCTTTCCTCTATCATTCATTCTCGTCCTCTACTCGCCATAATGGTCAGATGCGAGGCCGAAACTGCAATGGGCATCGGGTTTCCTGAATAGACGGCGGATTGAATCGGTCTTTGTGGAGAAACTTTATATCCTTTTCCCCATTGAGGCGGGGGGATAGGAACTTGGCAGCGCAGAAAGGGCCCTCTGGAATGAATGAATGAATGGAAAGGGCAGCGGGCTTCAGCCCTCCCTATGAGGTTTGGATTGGGCCATAAAGCGATAGGGAATGTGATCAGACTAAATGCCTGATCCTGCGGTCTAATGGTCTAATTGGAATAGGCCAATGCATATTAGTGGCGCTGATAAGGTAACAGACCACTACTGTTTGTGGACGGCCGTAAGGGGCCGAGTGGTGCGCACTGCAGCGGCAGTTTTGGAACACACTGCCCTGTCAGTTGGTCCCTGAGTCGAATCAACTGCAGTAGCTATATACGTTTGAATAAATTCACAACAGGCCATAATATATATTTTTTTAATTTAGTTAGACTAAGCTAATGAATACGCTTTACACTTTATATTATTGCATATCAATTTAATTGAATAATATCGATGGTATACTCTAGGCCTATGTAAGAAACGTTCACCTTCATTCACAGTCCCTGCTCTACAGTAGGCTATCTTGCTTTGTTCACCAGTGAGTTAACTTGGCTCGTATGTGCTGCTGTGGGTTGCACTTCGTTCCTTCTTCTTCCGCCGTTCCTCGAGGCGGAGTGGTTGACAGGGTGCTGGCAGCGCGGACAGGCCTGCATTCAGCCTCTCATTACGACCAATTGCCCCCATTCTCCCTCTCCCGCTATCGCGAAAGGTGCGGCCTTATCTGTCGAGCGGTTTGATTTCCACAATAAAGGGCCAAGTAAAGGGAAGAAAGCGGTGGAATAGACCAGTGGGGTGATGGACACTTTCTTAAATCGGAGCCTCAGCTGTGTTTAGCGTTATCTTTCCAACTCAAGGGAATAAAGCTTTGAAAGAGATTATTTATGATAACGCGATAAATCAAATTCAGCCCAGCATACATCTTTTCAGGGTCATAATAGCTCTGTTTAGACTCATTTATATGAATGGGCTAATGCCCCAACAGATATAAGATGAATGCTAGCCTGTTAGTTTTTTATCGGCATATTTCTTAACCTAATTGTTAAATATATAAGAGGATATTGTCATTGATGGCTATGCTTTCAAAAGGTTTTAAGTAATCAGTGGGTATTTATTCATAACTAAATTTATATCTCTTCATATGACAACAAGCCATTATTTCATTACAAATTAGCACCTAACAGATACACGTCATGTAGCAATATGTTCATTTTAATTCCAACCAGTGACAAGTGTGCTGAAAAATCTATAATTTTATAAAAGCATGTAGTCAACACACTGAACACACACACAATTTTAGTTCACTATAAACTAATTTATAGGTACACCAATACAGATTTATGTCATGTTAGATCATGCATTACGTGGTCACTTTTAGTCTCTCTCTTTCTCTTTCTCTTTCTCTTTCTCTTTCTCTTTCTCTCTCTCTTTCTCTCTCTCTCTCTCTCTCTCTCTCTCTCTCTCTCTCTCTCTCTCTCTCTCTCTCTCTCTCTCTCTCTCTCTCTCTCTCTCCCCTCTCTCTCCCTCTCCCCCCTCTCTTTCTCTTTCTTTCTGTCTGTCTGTCTTTGTATGTGGTGACCTTTAATTTAATCATGGCATTATGGGGATTTACATTTAAATCATTATTATTTGGCACTAAAATAATAATTTTAATGGCAGCGTGTTCTCCAGGGTTTTGGTTCGTATCCTTTTATGGATAGATATATTGTTCTAGTTGGAACTGAATAGAGTAGACCTATGTGTGCTTATTTCACACAGGCGTACCAGTAGTATTTTATTATAATAGGATGTACTATTTAAATTAGGCCTTGTCATGCCTATTCATTAAATGGCAATTTGGCCATTAAATAGTTGCTCTACTGGGACCAGCATATTGAGCCACCATGCTGCTATGGTTTTCTAAATGTCGCTGTCTTTATGTAGCATTGACACATTTGTTAGACATTTCTTTAACGTTGGCTCTGTGTTTCCCCTCAGTGGGAGGAGGTGAGCATCATGGATGAGAAGAACACACCCATCAGGACGTACCAGGTGTGCAACGTGATGGAACCGAGCCAGAACAACTGGCTTAGAACTGACTGGATCCCCAGAGGCGGTGCCCAACGCGTGTACATCGAGATCAAGTTCACCCTGCGTGACTGCAACAGCCTGCCGGGCGTCATGGGAACCTGCAAGGAGACTTTTAACCTCTACTACTATGAATCCAACAACGACAAGGAACGCTACATCCGAGAGAACCAGTTCGGTAAGATTGACACAGTGGCGGCCGACGAGAGCTTCACCCAGGTGGACATCGGCGACCGCATCATGAAGCTGAACACGGAGGTCAGGGACGTGGGTGCTTTGACACGGAAGGGGTTCTACCTCGCCTTTCAGGATGTCGGCGCATGCATCGCCCTGGTCTCAGTCCGCGTGTTCTATAAGAAGTGTCCCCTGGCCGTCAGGAACCTGGCCCAGTTCCCAGACACCATCACTGGGGCCGACACCTCATCGCTCGTGGAGGTCCGAGGATCCTGCGTTGATCACTCAGAGGAGCGTGACGTTCCCAAAATGTACTGCGGGGCTGACGGAGAGTGGCTGGTGCCCATTGGGAATTGCCTGTGTAACCCTGGGTTTGAGGAAAGGAACGCCGAATGCCAGGGTAAGTTACTGGTAGAAAAAGAGACCCTGACTCTGATTTACTCTATATATGTCTATGTTCTTGTTGCTGCGGGCAGCAGCCGTGCTTCCTGGTTATTTTTACACTCGCTCTCCATCCACCTAACATCTCCATACAGAAGCCTATTTCTTGGTCGTATCTTTCCCGTCTCTCTTCCCTGTGTCTCTCCTCCGTGTTTTTAGACCTGGTAGCAGAAACACTGGTGATTGTAATCAGTGTAATTAGCCTGTCCTTTGGGATGCCTTAGCGAGACCAGGGGAGCAGACCGGCCTGCTGTGTGTCTGGATAAATGGCTCAGGAGAGATCAGGCGGTGCTGCTCCCCATCTCTCTCTCCTCCTTGGGTCCATCCCAGCCAGAAGATTCCCAAAAGGATCAGGCTAAACCCGGTGCGGCTGGGAGAACCAGATAGACAGAGGCCCTCTCTCTTGCTTAGTTTATCATTCGATGCAGATGGACGAGAAGCGGAAAGACACACACGCACCAGAGGAATAACTTGCCACTTGGCAGTGAGATAAAAGCATTAACAGCGTTTGTGTGGCTGAACAAAACATCTGAATAGAAATGTTATGATGTAAGCACACTTAAGTGGTACTTCTTAAGAGCATTGCAGAAGTTAAATGTTTTGAAAGGCTCTTGGACACGAACACATAGTGACTGTGTGTTTACATTGTGGTGGGTGTCCACCAGTGTGAGGATTCACCCGTCAGCTGCCCAAACAGCTGGTGGTTTTTGCCAGTTTATTGCCCCCCCCATACCTCCCCGTAAAGGGCAGTGAGCCGATCCAGTGTGGGGTCAGAGGATGGCCAAGTGTGATTAACGGGGGACGGGCCACTCCACCTCATTTAATTTACGGGGGCGCCTTTACGCGCTATCTCAGAGGACTAATTGCATGACAAACAGGCCTGGTGATTTAGGGTAGTAGGGCTGGCGGCTCCTCCTGTGTGGGTGCCCAGAATGCACTGAGGTACGAGTGGTCACAGATGGTGTGTGGTTTTGCGTGTGTGTTGGGGGAAGAGGTGGCATTTAGGGGCAAGAACGCTCCTTGGAATGTTGCCCGTCTCTTCGGTTGGTGCCTGTGTCTGGTTTGTGTGGATGGCCGCGTCTCTGCCATGGGTAGGTCTTCAGAGCATGCCTGGGCCGAGATGGAGGCTTGAATGGGGTAGAGGTGATTAAAGCGTAGCTACAGCAACAGTCTGCTCTCCATTTTGAAAATGATTACTGGTGCAAGTCAGTTCATAATTAGTCTAACCCTTTATCTAACTTAGTGATGACGTATCAAAGGGCTGGTTTACAATATAACATCAGTGCTGCCTGTGTCATTGCTTTGTGCCAGCCAGCCAATCACATTCCCATGGGTGCTGAGTTTCCATGACTGCCATGGCATCAGTCCGGGCTCCTCCTCATTGTTGGATGGGTTAAAGGTGGAGCTCACTGCCAGCCTTCAAGTGCACCAATGAGCTGGTTACTATTCCCTAGAATAATGAGGCAAGATAGACAGGACCAACCTCAGTAAGACACTGTTGACCAAAATACTAGAGGGGCAGAAAAAGAGTGTGTGTTTGTGTGTGAGAAGGTTATGGGGTACCTTGGCCTCTGGTTCCCAGCCGCGCTGAGTGAATAGGACCCCTCTATCATTGTGAATTTGGGGGGTGTGCATGTTACGTGGGGGGGGCAGAGCAATGGGAACACTGGGTGAGGGTCAAAGGTCACTAAGTTGTTCATCCATCTTGCTAGTGAGTTTGACAGGGTCGTGGGCCAGGATTGATTAAGATGTCAGGGTCCTGACAGCTGGGTGCTCAAGACCGCCAAGATTTACCCACAGCACAGGGGCCTAGAGGTGCAGAGCTGGAGGCCAGGGGCCACTGGGCTGGAGGATAGGGGCCCCTGGCTGGACAAGAGGTTGGGAAACTGTTTGCATTCAGACTCCTTTCTCTGTCATTGTCTGGTATCCAGGGGCTTGGCTAGAGGGCAGCATCGCTAGTTGTCTGCTGGTTGGGGGGGTAATTGTGTAGACGTGTGGTTTGCCTGGTTGTGTTCAGTTGGTCGATCAGTTGCTCGGTTGTGTGTTTCTGTGACTGATAATGTGTAACCCATGAATATGTGTGGACTTTGCTATATGGGTGTGAAAGTCAGTTTCTACCATCTGTTTGTGAGTTTCCGTGCATACATGTGAGGTGGTGTGTGTGTGTGTTTGTTTGGTATGATTGTTTGGTGTGTTTGTGAGCGCAGGGGTCCAGTGGTTGGAAGCACATGTGACTGGCACTTCCGTATTCTTTCTTTAAAGTGAGAAAACACAGAACCGGTAAAAAAACTGTCCTGGCTCAGCCGATCGTCACTTTCCAATAACAGACGCTGAACAGTAGCGTGAGGACGTGCTGGATGTTGTGTATTGACCCTTGATGCCACTTATGCTAAACAAGGATCCTTTCAAAAGAACAATCACCAAGAGTCATTGCCTACACAAAATAATCCAACTCTCCTTGTTTGCTATTATTACACTTATTATTATGCCGTTGTTATCGCTAACACAGTTGCTGGTTTATTGCCTGACGTTATATGAAAACCGAAGGTTTCATTAAATGTTCTTTGTTATCACTAACATAGTCGCTGGTTTATTAGCCTGACATTAAATAAAAAGCTGAAGGTTTCACTAAATGTCTACCATATAAATCAGTTAGACTTAAACATGATTCATTGTTTTACAAGAGCTGAATAGTCTACTAAAGAAATAACGTTTGGATGATTAACCGGAAAAACATGCATAATTACACTTCGCTGTTGACAATGATTGTGGCCGAATTCAACAGGCAGAGTCTGTACTCCATGACATCATGCAAATTTTGTCATCCCCAACATACCTCTCCGGGCCTGCATGTGGGAGAATGTCTGCATGTATTGGAAGAAGGTGAACAGGGACGTGGCGTAGCCCTGTGAAGCCTGGAGGACAGGCGAGCTGGACTGGGGGGTGGGGGTTACAGGATAGCTGAACCGTGAAGGTGGCAGACGCTTTTGACGCCTCACGTTGAGCGAGTGAGGGGGAAGGCAGACTGGGATTTGATGGTTGAGCTGCTAACACCCACCCCCCCAGCACCCAGACACTTGATCAAGACCAGCTCTGCCATCCCAGCCGCGTGCTCCGTGGTAGCCAGATGTGGGTTAGCATGTGTGAGTGCGTTTGTGAGGGTGTGAGCAGATTAGTGTCAAAAAGAGGAAGGATTGTGGCCAAAACTGTGACTGTAATGAATTCTCCCTTTGCGTCTGGCTGTAACCTGTTGATCCTAAGTATAGGCTTCACCTTTCCTCAACATGCTGTTTGTGTTATAGGATTATAAAATACAGCCTCCTCCTATTGCCGTTTTATCAGGTGCCTCTCTCCCTGTCTCCCTCTCTCTTGTTATTGACATTTTTAAATACAGACTACAGAGCAAAACTGAATTCACCGGGTACCTCTTCAGTTCCTTCTGTCTCTAAACACATGAAGCCAACAGAAGTACTGCATCTGTATTCTCTCTCTTCCACCTCTCTTCTCTCTCCTCTGTCTCACCCCCCCCCCCCCCACCCCGAGGTCGTTAGTGCTCGTCAGACTGTCCCTGTTGACAGCAGCAGGAAGTGCCTTGAATAATGAGATTATCGTCGCTGTCGTGAGGGTGAGGACCGTGCTGAACATTATCGCCTGTCTTTATTCCCAAACACACGCACACACATGCACACGCTTAGACGCACACACGTGGTAGAATTGAAGCGTGTCACTTTTTGTGCTTCAGCAGAGATGCTCGTTTTGTGTTGTTGCATGGAGGGAAGATGATTCTATTACCACCTGGGAGACAAAGCATCTCATGACAATGTAGTTTTTACCTCCACGAGGATCATGGGTTAACCTAAAAAAATAAATGAGCCATCTTAAAGAGTACCAGTATTTCTCGCTTGTTTAGTTTCACTCATGTACTTTATTTATCTCTTCCCTCCTGGTCTAATTCAGCCATCATTACTGGAAGTACTGAAATGTTTTCCGGCTCAGGAGGTCTTGGCTCAATCCTGTTCCCTGCCGTTCATAACACTCATCACCCTGTTTAGGCCTGCAACAGACCGCTGATCCGGCATGACTCAAAGTGATGGGGCAACACTTTGACAGTAAAGACACAACAAAATGTGCCACTCCAACTGCAACGCCACTTGCGTAACCACACTGTAAACATTGCACAACGATCAAATCTTAATCTGAAATGTCCATTACATCTAGGGGACGTTTTTGAAAAAGCTAGTGGATCCCCTTTCATCTTTTACCTCTCTCTCTCTCTCTCTCTCTCTCTCTCTCTCTCTCTCTCTCTCTCTCTCTCTCT
>JACXGM010004256.1:6821-38770 GCA_016801145.1 Umbra pygmaea | reverse complement strand
GTAACATTTTAAACACTGGTCTATGAATAAGGCTTTATTGTGGTACATAGGCATTTAGACACACAAACGTTTTCTGGTGGAATGTTAAGCTCAAGTCTAGAAGGCCGTACAAGTCATGATTCCAAACATGTATCAGAGTAATTTCAGGTATTGCACATCTTTAGCAGACCACTCTACTAGAAAAATCTACAAAAATCTAGTAGAATGCAGGAAATCACATTACTTAACCCCAAATTTCCTGGGGATGGACCTTCAGCTATGTCTGCTTCACAGAATGTAACTAATATTGTCCACCTCCAATAGGCTGCCCCTATCAATGGCTTTGGGCCTCCCCACAAACCACCAGAATGCAGGGTACAACATGGGTACAACATCAAATTAATTAAAATTTTCTGATATCTGAGCCAACAACCTGCGTGCGTGGCATAATTTTGGTCACCCCTGACAAAATCTCACTCCAAGGTTTTTTGAAAAGTTGGCAGCTCTGTGCAGTAACAATAGTTTACCATGGAATCATGCATCGATTTGCTACCAAACTTGGAGGCTTGCAAATATTCACGTTAACAGACTAGCTAGTGTTTGCTAACACTAGCAGCTAAATTGGGGTTTTCGGCTAGCTTAATGCAAACCAATATTGCTGTCAGTTACATTTAGATTTTGGTTAAACCCTCTGGTTCCAATCCCATGCATGACATCTCATTTTTATTAAGGTAAAATTACAACTGGTAAATATATGGTAGCATGCACAATAAATGAGAAGCAGGAAATAGAAGCTGCAATAGGTCTTGTTTACCATCTGATGCCATCACTAGGCTGATTTAAGAATTGACTTTAGGCTGCTATATAACAGTGAGTTTATTTCATTCAGGTGTGAGGATGGTGGATCAGGAAAGACAGGGGAAGGCAACAGGTAGGTCTAATATTAGGTGGAAGTGTAGAGGGAGCCACTTGATACCGACAGTCAAAATGTGGCGTAAACAGAATGAAAACATGGATCCATCATGCCTTGTTACCACTGTGCAGGCTGGTGGTGGTGGTGTAATGGTTTGGGGGATGTTTTCTTGGCACACTTTAGGCCCCTTAGTGCCAATTGGGCATCGTTTAAATGCCACAGCCTACCTGAGTATTGTTTCTGACCATGTCCATCCCTTTATGGCCACCATGTACCCATCCTCTGACGGCTACTTCCAGCAGGATAATGCACCATGTCACAAAGCTTGAATCATTTCAAATTGGTTTCTTGAACATGACAATGAGTTCACTGTACTAAAAGGGCCCCCACAGTCACCAGATCTCAACCCAATAGAGCATCTTTGGGATGTGGTGGAACGGGAGCTTCGTGCCCTGGATGTGCATCCCACAAATCTCCATCAACTGCAAGATGCTATCCTATTAATATGGGCCAACATTTCTAAAGAATGCTTTCAGCAGCACCTTGTTGAATCAATGCCACGTAGAATTAAGGCAGTTCTGAAGGCGAAAGGGGGTCAAACACAGTATTAGTATGGTGTTCCTAATAATCCTTTAGGTGAGTGTATATGTATAATATATAATTATGTTAGGCCTACAGTGGCTGATATACTTTAAAATAAACCTTAATTATTTAAAGCCCATACATGATGATGTCCGGCACACTTATTTATTTGTTTTTTGGGGGGGCACCAAAATTGTTGCTGCATACCCCTCTGACACTGGGTAGTTGCACCCCTGGCGTCCTTGACAGGGCGTCCAGAGCTTCTTTGGAAGCTCAAGTCCGTGGCGGTGTGTACGTACAGTAAACCCCTGAGACACAACCATGACATAAAGCAGGGGTAGGCAACTCCGGTTCTGGAGGGCCGAAACACTTCCGATTTTTTGGTTTTTCTTTTTATTAAGGGACTGGTTTATACCTGGGAAAGCAGGTGATTGCAATTAACTAGTAGGTAAAATAAAGAATTGCCTACTCCTGACATAAAATCTCAACATGAACACGCAGATTAAACACACTGAGAAGAGTGGTTGGCTGGATCTTGGTTGACGACACCCGTCATAGCCGGTCTGTTTTACTGACTGTCCTGTCCAGGATGAGAGCAGCTGTTACCTGACACATTACCATGTTAATTCCTTGCCTCTCATCTCCTAGCGCTGACCAGGGACCACAATCAATGTGGTCTTTATTGGCAGTGCAGTGACGATGGGGACAGAAGTAATCTGTTTCTTGTATATCTGCCCCTCATGAATGCAATTGTACAGACATGAGGTGTGATAACAAGCAACATGATAGTACTTGGATTGGCAATGGCTGAGTTGGGAATCTTAAATGTGGTGAGAGCTAAAACGGATGGTTATACCAAGTATATATGTATTTCGTGAAGGACTGGTGCCAAAGCTCTTAAGAAAGTGGGATGAGAACTTACTACAGGTAAAATGTATTATGCTCATAACACACACACACACACACACACACACACACACACACACACACACACACACACACACACACACACACACAATAGTGTTTATTGAGATAATGTGTACAAAAGGTTTGATCTTAATACATTCTAATATATTAACTACTATTAACTAATGGTAACACTTTATTTTGAGAGTCCAAAAAGTGTATCTGTAGATGCTCTACAGATTATCTGCAGACTATCAACAACATTTAACAAACTATCACTAACCCTAACTCTAATCTTAACCTTAACCATTCCCCTACTGTTAACCCTAATCTTAACCATTACCCTAAAACATATTCTAAACTTACCCCTACCCTTAAACTACACAATTAGTTGCTTATCAACAGATAGATTGTTGATAGTTTGTTGATAGTCATACAGATGGAATTTCGGACTCTCCAAATAAAGTGTAACCTAACTAATATTTAACTACTGCATTGTAAAGAAGTTAACATAAATTCATTGTTGTAATGAGTGACCACTGGACATAGAGATAGCTAGAGGGCTGATTTTTAAAGCAGTGCCAGTTCAGTGGAACCACCTGAAGCAGTGTCTGATGGTTTAAGTCAGCACTGATCCACCTGAATTAATTTATGCAATGTAATTTCAGAAATTGTCCATAACATAGTACATCTGCAGTGATAGTAGGATGGTGTTTTACAGTATCACTTACTTGATCATGATGTGATTGGCCAAGAACCTTACTTATAGATTTTTCCACCCCGCAGCCTGGCATATTTCTGAAAATGTGAACACCGTTTTAATTTAGTGGCAGAGACAAGCGACAATGAAGACATTTATGTAATTTCCTGGTTGACACAAAATTGACAAAAAAATAATTTGGTGTTCATAAAATAAAACATTGACTATTTACAGGTAACCATTTTAATATCAGAATCACTGTGAAATATTTTCACTATCAAATAATTATGTTAACAGCTTTTTAAACCTGTTTACAGCTGTTTAAACCCAGTGGATTAGACTTAAATTCAAGCATCAATCTGGACAGAGGAATGTTTCTTAACGGAACATAAGATCCTTGGCTAAAAGCACCTTTAAGAATATACTTGTATTCTTATATATCATCACAAGATGGCGGCGTCTTACGAGCTCCCAAGCTTTTTGCACTCACAGTTCACTCTAAAATAACCTATAATTGACGAACATTTACATACATTAGATCGACAATGACTAAACTCAATTTTGACCCTGTATCATTCTTGTTTACATCGACTGACCCTGGCCTCTTGCTTGGTTTACAGAAGAACTGCAAGAGTGGAAGGGGAGTGATGTTTTGGTGTGACTGAGATGCAAACAGAATCAACCTGCGCTACCATCCATTTTGTTGGCTAAATGCTCAATCCCTTGAAATCCATGTAAGCGTATATTTGCAACGAGAGGTAACGACTGAAACATTTATGTGTTTCAGAGACTTAGCTCACTGAGGATATGAATAACGAGCTTATCGATTTCTCTTTAATATGTATTGTTAGAATTTAGGTCTGTGCCTCTTTGTGAATGAGAACTGATGTGCTGCATCCAGCACAAATGAAATCTCAAGTTGTTGTTCCACTGATTTAGAAAACATTATTGTAGCTTCAAACTGTGTTATCTAGGGAATATACTTTATATCAGTACCAATCCTGCAACAAGCAAACACCCCTACAGCTCATAACAAATACAAGTCTGTACGGGGCCATGTACATTTTACAAGTGACACCTTGGTTATGCCCAAGCCCAAGTTATTTAGAGTGCTGTGAGGTGATGTTGTGAGTTGCATGTCAGGTGACTTATTATTTGACATGGACTACTACTATTCCAATTAGTCTGATGAATGTTGTACTACTACCCCTGGAACAATGTGTCAGTGAGAATGAATCCTTTAGTTGGACAGACAAACAAAATAAGAAAGGATGAACGTGAAGGAAACTGCTGGCTATCATTTCAGACTTTTGTGGATGGCAACGAAAGGTCATGATCGTAATATTGAATGACTGCATATCGGGGCCAATGATTGGATGTTGTATCCTGAGTAACTATTAAATGGAGTGTGTTAGAGTAGGTTTCTGGAAGAGCCAGTTTGTTACTGTTTTGCCGGGAGTGTAAAACATTGTCACAACAGGACAGTTTATGGTAGCAAATATGGAGTTGATGGTAACAGGTTACATAAGTTCACAACTAGTGTGTATTTCAAGAGGTTTTACTGTAGTTTCCAGTGATGTGTTTTACCGCCACTAGGGGCGCTAAAATTTTGGACTTTTTACACACAGTGGTTCATATAAGGCCCTCCCACTTCACTTCCTCTTTTTGGCAACTTGGACCATGATTCCGTGTTCCTACCTTCTGTTTCCAAGCAGTAGGTACTGCCTACAGGAAGTGTGACGAAAACACAGATACATACAAAAAATACAAATATGGCACCTGACAAGCAATCAAGCAAGGAAAAATGCCATGCAGGAGGATGGTGGCATCTTACTACACTGGCTGTGGCATAGCTTGCAGACGATAACAGGTTATAAACAGAAAACAAACCAAGAGATACCGAGCAATACAGACAATAAAAAAAATCTAATTAATGAATGAATTACTGACAGCTGAGAATTGTAAACAGAAGACAAGACAGGTGATAGGTGAATGATTAAATCATCAATCATCAGCTGTGACAGTACCCCCCCCCCCCAAAGGAGCAGCTCCAGCTATGAAAGCCAAGCACGGGGGGGGGCACTGGAACAGAAAGAGGCATCACCAGCAGCAGAATTGGGGGTAGCGTGGCTGGCACAGAGGCAGGGGGCAGAACAGCTGACACCGATTTAGGGGGCAGAGCCGTTGGCACCAGGGTTGGAGGTGGAGCAGCAGGCACTGGTGTAGGGGGCAGAACTGCAGGCACCGGTAGTGGAGGTGTAACTACAGGCACCGGGAATAGGGTGTGGCTGCAGGCAATGATAAATGGGACAGAGCTGCAGGCTCTGGCACTGTAGGTGGAGCAGCTGTCAAAGAGATGTTTAGCCTGAACTCTTCTTCTGCCTCTTTAGTGGGGTGATCAAGGAGAACCTGGAGAAGGTTTGTAAATCTGGAGTAGTCCTCCATCTTTGGGTTCCCTGCCCTTTCCATTGCCTCTGCCAGTTCCGACACCCAGCCAGACAGGAACCCCATGATGGTAGCCATTTTATCCCTCCCTGAGAGTTGATCCAGCTGCGAGATATACAGATTGCACTGCTGAAGGATGGGGCGGCATCTGCTGGGATCCCCATCTTGTCTCTCAGGGAGAGACAGGCTGGGAGTGCTGATTGGTCCGGGTGTGGCAAGTCCTCTGGATATCGCTGCCTCTGTTTTCATGTCCGTTATTCTGTAATGTTTGTCATTTGGAGGAGGCAAGAAGCAAGTGCAGAGTTGAGTACTTTAATATCGTAGAAATCAATTAACATACACAACTTACCTGCAGAATGATTGGAACCTAAGTAAGCCTTTACATACGCAAAACACGTGGTATTATCACTGAACAGAAACACCTGCTGTAATAACTGAGAGTGATATACAGTGGGCTCCAAAATTACTTGGACCTCTGACTGGCAATGCACAAACAATTTTTTAAAACAATATAATTATAGGGATTAACTCAAAATACCAACATGAGAGAAACACTGTACTTAATTAATGTTGCAATGGAACCAACTTACAATTATTTAACACAAAATAAATTTCATCAAAATCAAGGTTTCATAATTATTGGCACTCCTTATTCAGTGCCTAGTGCAACCCCCTCTGGCTAGGATAACAGCATGGAGTCTCTTCCTGTAATGTTTGACAAGGTTAAGAAACACATTCGGAGGGATTTTGGACCATTCCTCTATGAAAATCCTTTCAAGATCCTTCACATTCGGGGTGGACCGTCTGGCGCATTGGCCTAAGTCGCTGCATTGCAGGCAGAGGTGGACATTTACTTATGTAAAAGTACTTTTCTGACTAACTCTGAGTTCACAAGTATTGGGAAGTCCCTACTTAAGACCAAAGTGATCAGGGAGAGGGAGTTCATATCTTAACAGTAACCTATTGTATAAAATAAATAGAAAGAGTAAAGGAAATATCAATCATGGTCACCGGTAAGATGTGAACTCCCTTTACCTGATCACCTCTGATTGCAGGACAGTCTATGCCATGATAGTCAGTGGTTTGAGCCTGACTATGGATTCTCTGACTTTCCCTGGGCCTCCTGGACGAGGCAGCGCAAATTTGCATATTTGCTGACAAGTCAGGGTTAGTGGGATTTGGGAAGGGAGTAAAATCTGGGAAAAAAATGTAATCATTTAATAATTTGTTTAGTTACGTCGCTGTTCTTAAAGATATTGAGCTCATTATGCTATTGTCTATGCGCGAGAAACAGAGCCAATCTATCCAGTCATGGCTAGCATCAGAGTTGCTTCTGGGGGAGACAAAGTGTGGGAGTTGTAATACTATGTTAACTATCGTGGCCAGTATTTTCTTAATTCAATACTTATTTCAAATAGAATAGCAATCTGATGAAATATTATGACTTGCAGCTGTTTGCAGTCCATGACTGAAATGACCAGTTTACAGTAGTATCAGGGTGACTGAAGCACTTTCTATTTTATTTTTCAGTGAAACTAAGACAACCCTTTAGGATTTTCGAATAGTATCCGATAGCACTCATATTCAGTTAATATGGTTTTAAGAAGCTATCTTATAGGAATCTTTTGTTATTTTTGTATAGGATTTTAATAAGAACCGTTTTAAGAAGTCTTTCTGCTAGAATATTCGGACAATTTTTTCTTATTGTTCCAAATGAGGATAAAAGAAATAAAAAATAAGCCCAACTATAGAGTTAAATCTACATGTTGTGACAAGAAAACAAAGTTATATGAAAACAGTTGCAGCTGCTGGTCTGTCAAAGAGGGGAAGCTCATTTTCGGCCTACATCAAAAAAATTGTCCATTTACTTATACGTATATTCTGCCCTACGTTCCTTTTCAAAAGAATGCTCTGTGACACTGTCATACCAATTAGGCGTCTTTTTCACTGACTTGAACAGCATCCTCTCAATAACCAGGAGAGCTAGGCTGCTTAAACACCCTTGGCCCATTGTGTTACGGGTGTAGAACTTGAACTGCTTTAAACAGGAGAAGCTCCTTTCTACACCTGCAGATGTAGCTCCAATTGTTGCCACTAATGGGAAAAGTTTGTAAAGCTGAAGCATTGCACTGTCCAACTCCATGTCTTTAAGGAACATCAAGTAATCACAGAGCTTTCCCCTGTTACCCTGCAAGTCCTGATCTGAATACAGGACTTGAAGTTCAGACCTCAGTCTCCCTGAATCAAGGTGATGTCCATACATTTTTAGGACACTTTGGAAGTTCTCCTCTGGAACACTGGCATGTCATACATTTCCCTGGATTGACTAAAATGTAGAGAAATCTGCTCCAAGATGTTATCAAGGATGGCCATGTACAGATTTCTGTTGCGCTCTTGGGGATCCTGCAATTGGGTCAGATGGCACTTTGAATTGAAACAAGGAATGTGGTGTATAATTTTATGAAATGTATGATGAAAATTGCTAGCAATTTCGCCAAGCAAATACCAAAAAAATAGGTTGCAGCATTTTGTCTTTCAACTACACTTGCAAAATCTGCGATGGGACTGAGCTTGAAAAGCTTCGGCGACTTTTTATAGTACAAAATCGCTGTCAATTAAAAAGGAGATGCAGTCTTTCAAAAGACCCTCCAATCATCACGCAGAAGCCCGGAGTCCAGGCCAGCCAAATCCTCCATTCACCTCCAGAGATGCTGACCGTCTGTGGGCGGGACATAATGGCAGCATTTATCCAATGACTGTCTAGTTTCGAAGCAGTGAAAAAACTGTTCAAAGCAGCCCTATTGAAGTCCATGGACGCCAATGTTTCAACAGGGAAATGCATTGTGACGCGGGAATATATGAGAAGGAAATCAAGTCAGTCAACCTGCTATATATAGCTGATTCTGAATGAACTCGTCTTCAAGTTGTAACGCATTTTTTGTCAATAAAATGTTAACACAATATTACATATTTGACCATTCATTTTTTTACATTTTAGGGGAAGCCGAGCTTCCCTTGCAGTCTTAAATAAATCACACCTGTATGAAAACTTTATCATTCGCATCAACGGCCTGGGGAGAGGGGAATGAGTGAGCCATTTGAGAGATAGGGATGATTAGGTTGCCATGATGGAAATTTGTCCAGGACGCCGGGGTTAACACCCCTATTCTTACGAATAGTGCCATGGGAACTTTAGTGACCACAGAGAGTCAGAACACCCGTTTAATGTCCCATCTGAAAGATGGCACCCTACGCAGGGCAGATGTCCCCATCACTGCCCTGGGGCATTGGGAATGATCTTTAGACCAGAGGGAAGAATGCCACCTACTGGCCCTCCTACACCACGTCCAGCAGCATTGGTCTCCCATTTAGGGACTAACCAGGCCCAACCCTGCTTAGCTTTAGAAGTGAACCAGCAGTGCAATACAGGGCCCTATGCTGCTGGCTAAAGCACAAATTGTTCTTCAAAGAGTCAAGAGTAAACAGGGTTCAGATGTGCAATGATTAGCCTTGGGCACCTAAAACCCTGTCACCATTATGTGGTTTGTCCCTCCTCAGACCACTGTCAGTAGGTACTCACCACCAGCCTTGCCATAACAATTTGGCCCTTGTCACAGTCGCTCAGGTCTTCACTCTCCTGTCCATTTCTCCTGCATCCAAAGCATTGTCTATGAGATCTGATTGTTCGCTTATCATCTAATCTACCCACACCTTCACATATCCCTGTGTTAGGAAATTATTAACCTTATTCGCTTCACCTGTGAGTGGTCATAATGTTTTGGCCCTCATTGTATATCAAAATATGATGTGCACTGTATGTTGAAAATATGTGTGAACTATTTAATACAACAAAAGTACAATGACTGAAATATGTGTCTAAAACAAGACTAAAAGTTTTTCAGTTACCTCAACTAGTAATAACATTTTAACTGTCGGAAGACTAAAACTAAAACTCAGTGTTCAGGCTACATGTTGGTCAGTCCCAAATGTGTGTATTTTGTAATAAGGCTAATTTTATTACCAGATGAACATAGTGGCCAATTTAAATTAACAAATAGGGTTAGCCTACAAAATTAGCAGACCACGTAAACAGGGTGGCCTGGGATGGAATCAAATTCCCGGGCCTGAATTATTGATTCAGTCCGCCCCTAGTTCCAGACATCTCTTTAACCATGTGTGAAGAGTGATGTGGGAATGGAACTATGGTGGTATGTATTCAAGTATAGTAGAGTGAAAGTTATTTGAGTACCACAGATAGTTCTTTAAATTAACCTTGGGTCTGGCTCATCACTGGTCAGTATAGGTCACATTGTAGGCCATGTAATCAGAACAGGGATCACTTTCTGGATTTACTTAATTGATCTCCTGGATAGAATGCTGACATCCAATCATTATAATGCTAATCAGGTTACTATTTTGATACAGGGGCAGGAGACATGGGGCAATATTTTGAACTGGCTTTAGATCTGCTGTAACCAAACTAGCCCAGGACCTCTATATCTGGATTCTTTCATAGCCATTCCCTAATGTTTTAGCATGATAATGCACATTACAATTTGGTAATGATCTATACAGGATGTCTGGAAGCTGAGCACATTCCTGTTCTTCCATGGCCTACATAATCACCTGGCATGTCACCCAGTGAATATGTTTGAGATGATTTAGATCAAAGCTATGTGACCAATAGATCTATATATCTACAAGATTCAATTAATCTTAATTTGCTGATTTCCTTGTACCTCAGTAAAATTTACAGTAGAGATTCTTACATGTTGTGTTCAAATTTAGGTTCAAGGATACATTTGAGGTTTTGCAGCATTTTTTGCAAAATATTTTTATTGTTTTGTGACAGTAAATCAATAGTAAATTCATTCAAAAAAGAAAAAAATAACAATTACATGGAAACATTATGTTTTGTATTAAGTTAAAACGCATTCATTCTAGTCTATATTTTGATAGTTTGCTGAAAAATGTTTTTTTTTCTGTACAAAATCGATGTCTTTTTTGCCTCTGTGTAAGAAAAGTGTTTCTGTGTCACCCAAGGAATGGATCCTGTATAATGTACACTCCCTTTGAGATGTGAGGGGGAGTACATCCATAAAAGGTTTCTATGAGAAGGTGGCATCTGTAGTTGATTATAAATCTGGCTAGTGTATATTAATGGGCATAGCCACGAAAATGGGGAATATTGTTCTAGTGTACAATGTAGTTGGAACATTTATTATACATAGAAAAAGTCTTAGATCTTTGAGTTCAGCTCATGATAAATGGAAGCAAAAACAAAAGTGTTGCATTTATATTTTTGTTCAGTGTAGTTTATTTTGTGCTGGTTCATGCATGTTTGACCAGCTTGACCAGCTCATAACAAGTTTGACAAAGCAATTAAACCAGCTCAAACAGCTACTCACCAGTTTGACAATCTACAAATTCTAGCTGGTCTAAAATGTATTTTCCAGCAGGGATAAACATTCAGACTAAAATTAGGTTCCTAAAAAATCTTTTTGCAATCATGAAAGTCACAGACTGGAGCTTTAGTGTAATGCAGCTGCCACAAATGTAGCCAATGTTTTTTATGGTATGTGGTTTGATGGGGGTGTCTAGTGAATTGGACATGATCCTATCTGCGCCATACAAATTTGGATGAGACTGATAATAGAATCTATTTAAACTTTGTAGTTAATATGAAGATATAACGGTAATACAAATATTTTCCGCATACATCATTTTAAAGCAGAAAAGTTGTTTTTCATTGGAATTTTTATTTAAAGAATGGTATTTTAAACACATACTTTGCATATACAAATTTTAGTTCATGTTGAAAATGCACTCTAAAAGGGATGTATTCTTGTTAGCTGGGCCTGTTCTGTGTGTAGTGTAGAATCACATCAGCTGGTCTACACTGGTGTAAACCAGCTGTGCTTTACTGCTCAGCAGGATTGTCATTATAGGACCCTCTGCCTCCATACTTGCTGGAGATTCACAGCGGTAGTGGCTGTAACTTAGCGCTTGCTAACTCCTTATGGCTCTCTGTGCGGTGGAGTAAAGAGAGACAATCATAAGGTCTGGACCACCTGCCGAACCAGTCATTAGAGAACTTGCAGGCAGTACAATACATGAGTGGAATTAACATTATGGAAACTGCTGGGACAACACTTGGCACTATTATAGTAAAGCAACTCTTGTGGGTGGTGAGAAATCTGTTTTTATTCTCCTACTGTATCTGGTAGACCACAGGCTTCTTAGTTGACCACCTCTTTGGTTTTAAATGTTTTGGGTGTTTGTCTTGTTGGAAGTCCCATTTTGGCCCAGCTCTAGCTCTTTGACTGATGATCTGACGTTCAAGAATATTCATGTATACAGTACCTCAGAATTCATGGTTCCCTTGAGATAATTTAAGATGGAAATCAAACTGCATCTGGTTTGATAAGGATGCCCAGATGGGAAAGTGGCAATTCATCAGCCCTTAAAGCCAGAATATAACTTGGTAGCGTGGCACATTTCTAATCTTATTGTAGTAGATCTGTTTGCATTTATAGGGAAGGAATTCATAACCAAGCATTTCACTGTAAAATAAACACATTGTAACTGGCACAAGTTTCGATAAAAAAGTGTTCTGATTCAGAAATTTTAATTTTAAGCATTTCCAGGCAAAACAACGAAACCTACAAAATAATCTAAGTTTAGATTTTAAGAGATATTTTGTCCTTTTATCAACATTAAATTTTATTTAATGGGAAAAAATAATGGGAATAAATAAATCCACTCCCAAGTTTTCAGTCTAACATGGACAAGTTCTCTCCTTTCCCATCACCAACCAATGGATTGTCACATCTTGTCTGTAATCATGCACACTAAGTTACCACCCCCTCATTAGTGTATGTTTTAGTCTCCCTCTGTTTGCATGTTTTTGGTGGTTCATTGTTTGTGTGTCATGTTATGCCCAGTTAAACGCACAAAATGAACCTAGGTGTTAATAAAGCTTCCACGGTTGCATAATGAGAGTCCCTACATGCTAACTGAAGCATTGAGAACTTTGTAAGTCTACAGACAGTTTATTAGAAATATAGTTTAAAAGACAAATACCGTTCATGTCTACAAGGCAGCGGCCATCTTCGGAAACAGACTCGATCAGTCAAGCCACAAACTTTGTGCTACGTGAGCTGAACTGGGACTTGGAATCGTCAATGGCAAGAGGTTTTTGCGGTCATTCATGCAGGTCAATGAGCAAGACTTACAGCTGGCAATATGAAAACACAAATTGCTTACAGTTCAGTAGCACAGAGTTTGTGGTTTGACTAATCGAGTCTGTTTCCAAAGATGGCGGCTGTCTTGTAGACACAAACAGTAATGTCTATTAAACAATATTTCTAATAAACTGTCTGTACACTTACAAAGTTCTCAATGCTTCGATTAGCATGTAGGGACTCTCATTATGCTATCGTGGATGTGTGGTGCTATTTTGAGCCTTGTTCGTGGTCTATAATAGCAATTTAGTTTTACTTCATCCATGCTCACAACTAGCATTATAAGGTAATTATCAGTTCGTACTAAAACTGGGCACATTCGATTAGCATGAAAACATCCCAGAGAATGGATGACTCGGTAGCAATGTGTAATTAACCCATAGGTTCAATTTCCTTTAATATTAATTCTCTGCCTCATGTGAATTTAGTGAGTTACGTATCTACTTTTTATTATTTTATGTATAGTTGATTTTATACAACTTTGTGCCTTATAATAATTAACGTGAAGTTGCCATTGAGAAACGTGCCTGCCTTCTGCCTACTCCAACTATACAATGTGACAAACACGTGACAAAAGGATCATATTTGACATAACACTCCGTGAACTTCATGGGGGTGGGGTAGGGACTTGAATCTGATTAGATTCAACATCGCCTCCCCTTCAGACCAAAAGAACCAAAACATAATGGGGCAGATGAACTAGTGGGTACGTTGGATTACGGGTTGTCCATCCATCCATTTTCGTCCGCTTATCCGGGATCGGGTCGCGGGGGCAGCAGCTCCAGCAGGGGACCCCAAACGTGCTTTTCCCAAGCCACATTAACCAGCGCCGACTGGGGGATCCCGAGGCATTCCCAGGCCAGGTTGGAGAAATAATCTTGCCACCTAGTCCTGGGTCTTCCCCAAGGCCTCCTCCCAGCTGGACGTGCCTGGAACACCTCCCTAGGGAGATGCCCAGGTGGCATTACCAGAGGCCCAAACCACCTCAACTGGCTCCTTACAACGCAAAGGAGCAGCGACTCTACTCTGAGATCCTCACGGATGACTGAGCTTCTCACCCTATCTCTAAGGGAGACGCCCGCCACCCTCCTGAGGAAACCCAGTTCGGCCGCTTGTACCCTGGATCTCATTCTTTCGGTCATGACCCAGCCTTCATGACCATAGGTGAGGGTAGGAACAAAAACTGCCCGGTAGATTGAGAGCTTTGCCTTCTGGCTCAGCTCTTTTTTGTCACAACGGTGCGATATATTGAGTGTAATACCGCCCCCGCTGCGCCGATTCTCCGACCAATCTCCTGCTCCATTGTCCCCTCACTCGCGAACAAGACCCCAAGCTATTTGAACTTCTTCACTTGGGGTAAGGACTCATTCCCTACCTGGAGTAGGCACTCCATCGGTTTCCTGCTGAGAACCATGGCCTCAGATTTAGAGGTGCTGATCCTCATCCCAGCCGCTTCACACTCGGCTGCGAACCGATCCAGTGAGTGCTGAAGGTCACAGGCCGATGAAAAAAGCAGCGAAGAGATCCTCAACCCACCGAACTGCAACCCATCCCCACCCCGATTACGCCTCGATATCCTGTCCATAAATACTACAAACAGGATTGGTGACAAAGCGCAGCCCGGGCGGAGACCAACCCTCACCTGAAACGAGTCCGACGTACTGCCGAGAACCGGGACACCGCTCTCGCTTTGGTCGTACAGAGATTGGATGGCCCTAAGAAGGGACCCCCTCACCCCATACTCCCGCAGCACCTCCCACAGTATCTCCCAGATTTAATATTATGGATTGTATCTTTAATTATTAATGTACCTCAGGCTTAATTCAATATCCTTCTCTTGGATGAAGAACAGCTCGACAGGTACCTCTGACTGTATCAAACACTGCCCCAGGCCTGGCTTGCCTTTTCGCCTTCTTCCATTTCTTTATTTTTGCCCTCTTCTCTCTCTAACTAAGCTCATTAAAATCCTTCTTTCTAGGCTGACTTTATTCCATTTGTCCATCTTTTTCTCCAGTACTTCTGTCTGGGTCAGCATCACAAAGTTCTACATCTCCTTCCTATCTCAGCTTCAATTGGACTTACAGCTCCAAAATTACTGGCACCCCTGACTGGCAATGCATAATCAAGGTCTAATTTCATTTTTATGCATATTGCGCATTTTCTGTTAATCCAATGAAACTCATTTCACTTCTGAAATATTACTTTGTCCTTCAGTTATTTGATAGATCAAAATGAAATTGCTGATCCAAACAATCAATTATATATAAATGAAAGTCTTGGAAACATTTGCATACGACTGTATATGGCAACTATGTTTGTTTATATTTTCACTTTGACATTTTTATATTATATAAATCCCTTCTGAACCCTCTCTTCATCTTGTCATCTCTTCTACTTGACCCGGAAATTAAAACATAATCCTGTTTAGTCATGGCAAGTTTGTACACTTGTGTATTCAGCTGAAATGGAAATTCAATAGGCCGTTTTTCTCTGTGGCGGTGTAGCTGACGTCCTCCTCAGGCCTTTTCACGCCGTGGCGATAAAGAGATTAGCTGAGTGCTGAGCACAGTTTGCACTGCATCCACGTTGTTAATGGACTCGTAAATTCAGCAGATGTCAAAGGAAAAAAGATAAAGAGAAGAAAATAGAGGAATAAAAACAGATGACACTCTCTTTGTGTCTCTCCCAATTCAAGGCCTTATTGACATGAGTGTCAGTTGTTCACTTTTGCGAAAATAAGCAACACTGTAAAAAATGTCTGTAAATTTCACAGTGAAAAACTGTCAAACCATGACGGTAAAAATCTGTGAAGTCAAAATAGTTTGAATAAAGTCTCTTGAACAGTGAAACATCGTAAATGTATTTATCAGCCGAAACATTCATTTTTTGCATCTCTTTTCTGTTAAAAATACATTACTCCACTGTTAAATATACTCTTGTACAGTGTTTATAATGAACATATGCCTTAAAATATATGCAACAGACAACGTTCTATAAGATTTCCCAGAATGCTTTGCTGCATGTTTTTGTTTTTTAGAAAAGTTTGTTTTTATATAATTTGTGATTCAAGCATTCATGCATTGATCACTTTATCAATCATTATCATTATCATTAAAAACTAAGTTGTTATCTTTGTAGTTCCCATCAATGTAGTTTTGCTAGTCTTGGTCAATAATTGAGAGATTTACCATTGCAGTTCTTTTGAGTGCAGGTAGTGGGTGATAGAATATTACAACTGTTGGATATCCTTTCAGTCAGATTCCAATTAGTACAAAATAAACGTGGATGATTACACTATTAAAATTGGATCAATGTTACATAAAAGTTGTATATTAGTATGTTTAGTAAAGTTGACATATTAGTATGTCTGAGTGTCTGGGTGTTTTGCAATGTATAATGTAAAGTGGCCTTAAGCTATGGAAAGGCGCTATATAAATAAAAGTTCTTCTTCTTATTTTATATTACAGACTGTTAAATTCACAATTTAACACTCTTGTTTAATGGTAAACATTTGTATTTTTACGGTGTAATATGGTTGGTAAAATATAGAATAGAAATTCAGAAATTACCTGTAAAATCAACAGTACTAATATTCTTTTACTGTAAGAGTGGAAAATATTCCACCTTATTTATTACAGTAAAGTACTGGCAACCACAGCTGCCAGTTTCTTACTGTAAAAACAACAGTATTTTTTCACAGTGAAGTTATAAAACAAGCAATTATGTTAAGGTGACCAGATTTCTGAATTGAAAACTGGGGAGTTTTATGTGAAAACAAACAACAAAATATAAAAACAAATCTCCCCACCTACTTGGTGATGTCCAGTTCCCTCTAAACCTGCCTTATCAGCAACTCCTTCAACACGTGCAGAATGGTTAATGGCGCTCACATGGTTACTTCAACCTCATGTCACAGAGCTTTCTGATGCTTGTCACACTGCTCATCCATCACAGAAGCCTTCAGTTACCACAAGCATGAAATTATAACACATTCACCAACTATACTTCCACCACTGAACTTACAGATGCCTGACGTGCACACAAGGAGTTGCTGGAGTGTGACCTATCAAGGTACATTGTGCCAATTTGAACTGTCTTACATTATGGAAGTATACAAAGAGAAGGTCAGAGACCCTTTTTTCCCAAAACAATTCTGGGTTAAATGGTGAATCATTTGCTACGGGTTATGTTGCTTATAAAGATGCTTTGCAAGGTGAAGTTATGAACATATACTGTACATGTATACACAATCCTGGGCCTTTTGTTCCCAAGCCAATCCACCATAGTTCTGTAATATTCATTCATAAGGTTTTGTGAGGGTTTTTATGGAGAAAAAGTGCCTCTGAAGTCAATAGTGACACCAGGGGCTTATACTACGAAGCAAGATTTGGGGTTAGCGAGGTAACTTCAGGTTTACCCCTGGGTTTTCAGTATCACGATGGTGGGTCACCTGTTACCAGGTTGCAGTGCCTTGCGAAAGTATTCGGCCCCCTTGAACTTTTAGACCTTTTGCCACATTTCAGGCTTCAAACATAAAGATATGAAACTGTAATTTTTTGCCGCGATTACAGCTGTAAGTCGCTTGGGGTATGTCTCTATCAGTTTTGCACATCGAGAGACTGAAATTCTTGCCCATTCCTCCTTGCAAAACAGCTCGAGCTCAGTGAGGTTGGATGGAGAGCATTTGTGAACAGCAGTTTTCAGTTCTTTCCACAGATTCTCGATTGGATTCAGGTCTGGTCTTTGACTTGGCCATTCTAACACCTGGATATGTTTATTTGTGAACCATTCCATTGTAGATTTTGCTTTATATTTGGATCATTGTCTTGTTGGAAGACAAATCTCTGTCCCAGTCTCAGCTTTTTTGTAGACTCCATCAGTTTTTCTTCCAGAATGGTCCTGTATTTAGCTCCATCCATCTTCCCATCAATTTTAGCCATCTTCCCTGTCCTTGCTGAAGAGAAGCAGGCTCAAACCATGATGCTGCCACCACTAGGGATGGGAATTGATAAGAATTTAACGATTCCGATTCCATTATCGATATTGCTTATCGATCCGATTCCTTATCGATTCTCTTATCGATTCTCTCATCGATTGCCATTGGGTGAGGAAATATGTACAAATTTGTTTGTTTGTATTAACTCGCTTTAATAACTGATAGGAACACCGCACATACTCATAACGCGTCTCGTTAGCTCCGCTGCTGCTTGACTCACTTGTTGTTGCTGTGTTGCTGAGTAGTAGAAAGTCAAACACGCGCAGTGTTCGAATTATACCATGAGCTTCGGGGATACAGCTTTTTCCTATTTTATAGATGATGTCATGCACTTATTTGCATATGTATGACGTCATTATGCCATAATTTGCATAAAACTTAATAGTTGTGTCAGAAAGGTAGATAGTTAGGAATATAAATCTTTAGCCAAATAATCACAAACTCACTACGGAAATTTATATTAAATTATAATTATTACTTCGGTAGCCTATATTTGAAGTAAACAATTATACTAATGGAAGGTGAAAGATCGTAAATTAATTCTCAAAGAAGGCTGGCTTGCCCAGGGCCAGGCCAGCTCAGCGGCATGTTTCTCCTCCTCTTAAAAGCATCCATGGTCGTGTCCCGCTGTCCCCCGTATCTACACCGGCCCCCGCACCCTGTCCCCCCTCCCCTTCTACCTGCCTGCAGTGCCGCTGCACATGAGGAGAAAGCAGAGAGGGGAGGGGCTGCTCCTCAGTCATGAAAGAGAGAGGAGACTGTTTTGGTGGCCACACGAGAAATAACTTGGCTTAAGTTTCACCACGATACGGACAACATTTGCTTGGTACAGAGAGCATCAGGAGCTGCGTGAACTTTTAGCTAGCTAGCTAGACTATGACTGAGAGAAACATATGGACAATAAAATTAAGACAGTTCTGAAAACCTGTTTAGATGACGAGCTGCTCATTATATTTACCACAAAGCACAACGCATGATGATATACATGGCAGTCAAAACCATAGGCAGAGATTAAAGTTGATTCAGCCACTTACTCATAAATTCGCTGACACACCAGCACCTGCCCGGTACGTACGTTTTGACAGCTAGTGAGGTAATATCAAAGAACCAGTCTGAACATACTCTCCGTTGGGCTGTACCATTTCTTTGGTACGTAGTAAGGGTTTGAAAATCGTATTTGTTTAGATTATTTCCAGAATTTTTGGTAATGGTAATACTTCATTTAAGGCAAGGCAAGGCAAATTTAAATACATACAATTTATTTTTTATTAAATATTTTATTACATTTCAGTACCCCCCAAACTATTATTTTCATCCATTTTGGAGGGTCCAAGTCTCAACTAGGGGGGTCGGACCACCCCAGTACCCACCGTAATTCGAACACTGAACACACGACAGTCCTGCAAAAGGATTGCGTGCTGTTGCCAAATGCTTCTGCATATTGGAGGAAGTTCCCCCCTTTGCCGAAATTAAACTTTTACAACTGTTGCAAATGACTGCATTGACGTATTTTTGAGTGAAATATAACCTAACTTTAGATCGCTTCTGCCTCGTTGACATGTTTGCTGCGTAACCAAAAGAACGCAGCGCGTATGTGACGGTCGTGACTCATGACACATTTGCAACGAGCGGAACCGTTAAGCGGAATCGTTAAGCAGGTACACTAACAATTCCAAGGAATCGATTCACTGGGAACCACCTCAGCTGTAGATCTCTGCAGTTCATCCAGAGTGATCATGGGCCTCTTGGCTGCATCTCTGATCAGTCTTCTCCTTGTATGAGCTGAAAGTTTCGAGGGACGGCCGGGTCTTGGTAGATTTGCAGTGGTCTGATAATCCTTCCATTTCAATAGTATCGCTTCCACAGTGCTCCTTGGGATGTTTAAAGCTTGGGAAATCTTTCTGTATCCAAATCCAGCTTTAAACTTCTCCACAACAGTATCTCGGACCTGCCTGGTGTGTTCCTTGTTCTTCATGATGCTCTCTGTGCTTTCAACGGACCTCTGAGACTATCACAGAGCAGGTGCATTTATACAGAACTTGATTACTCACAGGTTAATTCTGTTTATCATCATTAGTCATTTAGGTCAACATTGGATTATTCAGAGATCCTCACTGAACTTCTGGAGAGAGTTTGCTGCACTGAAAGTAAAGTAAATATTAGTAAATATTGAAATATCCAATAAATTTCGTTCCACTTCATGATTGTGTCCCACTTGTTGTTGCTTCTTCACAAACAATTACAGTTTTATATCTTTGTTTGAAGCCTGAAATGTGGCAAAAGTTTGAAATGTTGAAGGGGGCCGAATACTTTCACAAGGCACTGTGGTAACTTATGATGCGAACCTAACCTTCCTTCTCCGAGGCAGGTTGTAGTTGAGTTAACCTATTAACCCGAACAAAAGCACCGTCTACTGACCAATCAATTCTCGATTGAAAAATGGGTCACCATTCTGGGAGTCTCCATTGGCTTTCTCTGATGAGAATCTTTATGAAATATATAGATTCTCAGCGGATGGAGTGACGTGTCTTTTGTCAGCCTCTTAGCCGTATGTGGCAGTGCAGTGCGATTCATCGAAGTGGTGCGCTTACAGTTCCACAGACTTTATGCATAGTGTTGCGTTTGTTTGTGGTAGGTATTTTAATGTAGGCCTATGGTCTGTTTGATACGGACCAACATCAATATATCCCATTTCACTGTAGAAACGGTAAATACATTCACTATTTACTCCTACAGAACTTGTTGAACAACCAAGTATTTTCCCCTTCTGATTAGGTTTGCTTTTTTTATTAGGGCCCAGATTAGCTATTGTACAGGCTGCCAGTACTCCTCCTTGGGTCTACCTAAAACATGATGACAAATACAGACAATATACTATTAATAGTAAAAACCCATGCTACGTACAGTTGTGTGCAAATGTTTAGACACTCCTGACAATTTCCACCATTTTCATTTATAAATAATTGGGTGTCATTATGGTCTATCAAATAACTGAAGGACACAGTCATATTTCAGTAGTGTAATGAGGTTAATTGGATGAACAGGAAATGTACAATATACATTAAAATGAAATTAGACAGGTGCATAAATTTGGGCACCCCAACAGATATATCATATCAATATTTAGTTGAGCCTCTTTTAGCAGAAATAACAGCCTCTAGATGCTTCCTATAGCCTGTAATGAGTGTCTGGGGCTAGAACCTTTCATACAGACTGCTTAAGGCAGTGAAGGATGATGTTGACAGACCCAGAGTCATGGATGCTTTCAGACAGGGAGGTCCAGATCCTTGAAAATGCCCGGTCTCTGAGCCTCCATAAGTTAGATGATGCCCCGTCACTGAGTCTCCATAAGTTAGATGATGCCCGGTCACTGAGCCTCCATAAGTTAGATGATGCCCGGTCACTGAGTCTCCATAAGTTAGATGATGCCCGGTCACTGAGCCTCCGTAAGTTAGATGATTCCCGGTCACTGAGTCTCCATAAGTTAGATGATGCCCCGTCACTGAGCCTCCATAAGTTAGATGATGCCCGGTCACTGAGTCTCCATAAGTTAGATGATGCCCGGTCACTGAGTCTCCATAAGTTAGATGATGCCCGGTCACTGAGCCTCCATAAGTTAGATGATGCCCGGTCACTGAGTCTCCATAAGTTAGATGATGCCCGGTCACTGAGCCTCCATAAGTTAGATGATGCCCGGTCACTGAGCCTCCATAAGTTAGATGATGCCCGGTCACTGAGTCTCCATAAGTTAGATGATGCCCGGTCACTGAGTCTCCATAAGTTAGATGATGAGGTCCCCTGCTGTCCCGGAGCAGCATGAGAACAAGGAAACTAGTGATATTAAGTTAAATGAAATTGGATGAAAATTCTGATTTTTTAAGTAGGATGGCAAGACACAACACTTATAAGTGCGTAGTGACTAAAGTTCCTAGAACTGAAAAAACAACACTGCTATTCAGGCTACATTACAGGTTGTTTCCATACACTTTTTATTGTTAATTTGAGATCAATGAAATTGATCACAAAAGGTAAAATTTTAATGGTACAGAACTGATGAGGTACTGTAAAACTAAAACAAATAAATGAAAAGGTCAAAATTAAACTGTATCTTTAAATGGCATCTTCTGTCTTGGAGCTTTACCAAACACTTGTAATTATCACGAGGTGTCTTGAATAAAACTCAGTTTTCAAACAGAAATAAACTAAATGGGCCCTATTTTAACGATCTGAAACGCAAGTGACATTGTGGGAGGGTCCCGGGCGCTGTTGCTATTTTACCGGCGGGATAAATGACTCTTGCGCCCGACGCAAGTCTAAAATGGGTAGGTCTAAAGTAGCTTAATTAGTCATGGGTGTGGTTTGGGCGTAACGTGCAATAAACCAATCAGAGCGTCATCTCACATTCCCTTTAAGAGCAGATGGGTTTGTTAAATGGCGGATTGCTATTATAACGGCGGATTGCTATTGATTTTTCTTTTTACAAAATGTAAATAAAGAAATGTCACAAGACATAGCCCACTTTCCGATGTTTTAGACTCACTCTCCCTAATCACGAGGATATTTTTGCAATGTAGTCTAACATTAGACCGAGATTACTCTTCTGTCAAATAAGCTTTCCTCTCCCGTTCTGTATATCTGGGCATTTGGGTTAAGTTGCAACGGCACATGCATTTCAACATCACGTCTCCTGAAGTCCTCTAATATTTCCTAATTAATTTCATCAACACATCCATATGGAAATGTTGCGTAAAACACAACAAGCCACAAAGAATGCTGCGACTTTAGTACCTGTTCTATCCAAACACCTGACGCGCACTTTCAGTGTGCCAAATGTTCGTTCAATTAGGCTACACTCCGTGTTTGTGTGTGTTTTCGATTAAACAGCATTTCACACACTGGCATAATAAATTGTGTCATCATTAACCATGTCTTTAACAGATAGCCATTGTCCCCTTCACAGCCACCCATTCAAGAAGGGATTCCTCATGGCAAAGTTGCCATAAATGAGTCATAATTCGCAAAGACATGGGTGATTTTACTATTAGCATTGCAAATGACTTGTATGTTGATTGAATGGGTTCCCTTGAGGTTGATGTATATCAGTGCAAATAATTCATTCTGAATAATTTGAGTAAATGTGTACACTAGATGTATACCTATTTTTTTCACATTTTCGGACACCACAATGACTTCCATCGTGTGGTAATATTTTTCCTTCTAATTAAGTATTGCAATAATAAAGAACTGCTGCATTTGTGTAGATGAGAGGAGCAAAGTGTATGCGCGTTGGGTACACGCTACATTTTGGTTAAGCATGTGCCCTTAAAATAGCATATGAATAACACGCCACTGACTTTTAACCAGATTTTTTCTGGTCAGTGGCGGAATTGTTTTCGGGAACTGCAAGATAGCACCAGGGAATGTTTGTGCCGGAACACGCCTCTTCTTTTCGGTGAACCGCCCAACTAACGCAAATGCATTCCCTACCGACGCACGTCTGTGGAGGAAAAAGTCCCATATGCGTCGGGTGCAAGATAGGAATGATACATGCGTTTCTGTAAAAAGTAAATTGCGCTGGGTGTAAGATAGGGCCCAATATGTATTTATGGTATAATTCTATAACTATACTTCACACACACTAATATACAAACACCAACAAACAAAAAACACACTGTGACATTTATTTACACACCATGCTTTTTAGGGCTGCATCCTTTTCCCCAAAAGCTATTTGGTTTGCTGATGATTAATTTCAGGATTCTTTAAAATCCGGATTTCAAATTCCTTAGCAACTAAATGCACATGATAAACAGGTATATGTTTACAGCATAATTGTGATGGGAGCCATTGTTCACAGTTTCATTTACATAACATCTTCAAATAATGTATAATTTTTTTTATTTGTTGCATAGACTAATTCACTGTGATGCCTGGCTTCCTATCTGAGATCCATTGTAAGTTAAAAAGTTATAATAATCAAAAACAATTCAGACCTGAGGCAGCTGGTTTTGGAATCAGAACTTTTTTGCAAAAACATAATTTGATGATAAATCCTGAGAGAAAGGGAGGAAAGAGAATGAGGGAATGTCCCGTGGTCATTGTACGAACATCAGGAAGGTCTTACAGAAAAACAAGCACAACAAGCCAGCTGTGTTTTGTTTTTCACTTAACTGTGATGTGATATTAAATTATATTTAGCACACCATGACACAACAAGTGGTTCAGCCAGCACTATGTTTCTCTCCCCACTGAGAACTACACCAGAAACACAGACTTGCTAGTCAGCATGTTATCAGCCAAGAGCACAGGCCAAGAAGAACAAAAATGTTTTCATTCAGTGTGTGTATGCATCTGTCTGTGTGAGTGTGAATGTTTGCTTACATTGTTAAATAAATATTTTTAGAAATTTTAAATTTTGCAGAAGTGTTAGTGTATTTTATTGCTGTTGCCCGTGGGAACATTTGAACGGACTCCAGGTTCACACAATAGATATGGTGACAGATACAAGAGTATTTACAGAAACACTCTAACTCTTCTACACACTTTTGCCCAATCATTCTAAATCTTTTTTGACTTTCCCGAGTCATGGAAATGTAAAACCTTGTACATTTAAGAAATGTAAAAACAGTCCGTTTACCTTAACTCAACCACCTTAACCTAAACCTCAATAACCTGCATGTTATTCCTGATCATAATGTTCCCTAGCAACCTACATTGTAACTGATTGGTCTATTCTTCATAATGTTCCCTAGCAACCTACATTGTAACTGATTGGTCTATTCTTGGAAATGAACGGCCATCAATACGTCCGGAATTCACATTTGAAGGGCTGTACGTAATGCAGCAAAATTATCAGTATGTACGTGTTTCCCACGTCTAGCGATAATAACACGTTGGTCAAGTAAGTTTATTCTGTGTACTGGAACTTTTCATGAGAGATGTGCATCAAATCTTGCAGGGACCAGTAACAGAATGAAAGAAGGGACTTCAGCACCACCCAGCTTACTAGTTACTTTTGAACCACAGCTTTCATTCAAAACCAGTTCACACTTCACATAGAAATGAAATGGTAATAAGCTTTACTGGGGATTTACCTAATACTGCACTGACTCTATCACCCATACAAAGTTATTGGTACAGAATGACCGGAAGAAGAGAGGAGGAAAAAATGTTTACAAGGTTGGAATCTGTACCCTCCCTATATTCCTGCCCCCTTCTGCTGAAAGACCTGAAAACAGTCACAGGAAAAGGTAAATCAAGAGGGAGTTCTTTTTAAAAGCCACATTCTTATTGTTTTCTCTCAGAGCAGAAGGGAGAGGTACACACCCTCTCCTTTTTTCCCCTGATATGGTCTGATGCAGACTGGACACAGACAGCCAATGAAGTGTATGGCTAAGAAAGGTAGACACACACAAATCAATTTAGTGCAGTCCAGACAAGTTTTGACCCAATAGGTTAAACTTTGTCATCCTTGATTTGAGTGTATTCATTAACCAGGAACCGTGAAGGATTTACAACTGTTTGTCATCGCACATATAATTGGAAAATAATTGAACAAATGTATATAATCTTAAACAAAGTAATCACATTTAGTACTTGGTTAGAAATCCTTTTCATTTGACTGCCTGAAGTGTCCCATCACCACTGTACTGCAGCCATCTTCAGAAGCATGTTTGCCGCAGTCTTGACTTCAGCATTTAAAGCAATACTATTTAATCTACTGTCAGACCAATGTACATGTTGTCCAATGTACAATGTAAACTCCACCCGCTCTTTTTGTCCGTTAATGCTTTTTGCACACTTTCTCCTGCACAGCTGTTTTATTATGTTTTACACAGTCCCTTTCCCACAGCCTCGGTCATTATGCCAGCTACTCTAGTGTTATTTCTGCACTGCCAATTTGTATTCCGATAAATCTACCCCTATATCTCAGACCCTACACTGCAAAAAATCCTGTCTTTAAAATCTTGTTCCATTGGCAAAAAGTATATTTATCTTGTTTTCAGGTCAAAAAAATAAAATAAGACATATTTACTTAACAAACTTTATTTGTCTTTGATAATAACACTTGTTTTTAGTAAATATACCCTGAAAATCTGTGAAATTTGTCTTGTTCCATTATTTTACTTATTACAAGCAAGAAATACCTTGTAATCATGGTTTTTTGAACTTATTTTTTGTAAATTTTTGCAGTGTATTTTTTCACTGACTGTATAGTATACTGCTACGCCACTGTACTTACCAAATATCTACCTCCATATGCTGACATTTGTTGCACTACCTGTACAAATTCTTCATTGTTTATTCTGAAGACCTGCACAATGTATTCCTTTTTAAATTATTTTTATTCTGTACTTCATTGTTTTGTAATTCATGTGTAACTTTTATGTCTTCTGCACCTCGTATAGTTGGTGGATGTATAATCTTTCCTCGAGTGTACTGACTAAAGGGTTCCATGATGAATAAGCAGTGTGATAAGAATCAAATGGCTTGAAAACATGTGATTGAAGGAAGCATGTGAGCACCCTCAACTAGTTGCCAACATTTGGACATGACCAACAGAAAATATATATATATTTTGATTGCACATTGCCTTTAATCTAGAGGTAAATATATAACACATTATATAGCGAAAATTAAAACAACATGGAATGCCCTTTGTTTTCAGTCATTCTTTAGCATGAATGTTACCACTAGGAGATGGATAAAAGGCATTGTAATAAAGTACAGCAATGATTGGGTTCTTGTTTTCTCTCTCTTTCACAAACACAAGCACTGTTCCTCAACATGATGTTGCTAAATGCCCCTTTGAAGGTGGACCTGATCAATGTAAGTGTAGCAGGGCTGATCGTGAAGCACCCTCCGCACAACTGTACACAGTATATCCCTAAAACCTGCTTTTTCACATCTTAGCTGCCTACACACATGCTAACAACCTGACTGGAACACCTTGTTCCTGGCTCTAAGTGTTGGGCTCCAGCCTTGCCTTAGCAGCATTACTTTTATTTTTATTTTTTATTTAACCTTTATTTAACCAGGTAAGTTGACTAAGAACAATTTCTTATTTACAGCAACGACCTGGGAGCAATTAGGGTAAAGTGTCTTGCCCAAGGACACAACGACATTTGGCTCAGTCGGGAATCGAACTGGCAACCTTCTGACTACAACCTCCATTTCTGTTTGATGGGTGTGTGTGTATCTGTGTGTAAGGAGGAAAGCCCATATCTCAGAGCCCAACATTTTTCACTACAGTACATACACATTTTTGGAATTTAGTAGACACACGATATCCAGAGTGACTTGAATGAGCAATTAGGGTTCAGTGCCTTACAAAATAGGCATTTTTCACCTTTTGTTCCACATCCAGAGTTGCTTATTTATCATGAGATCTGTCATTATTCTATACGACACAGAGCATGACTGCTCTCGAAGCTCCACTTCCTCCCCTTTATTGACTCAAAACAAACTAATTCAAACAACAAAAAGGGTCAGAGGGAGCGTTTCATGTTTTCAATGAGCAGAACAATATATGCTGCTAGTACTGTATACTTACCCTCACCCTTAGGTATTGAAAAACATGGGTGTGATATTCATTTATGTTAAAGGAACTTACCTGAAATATTCACATTTATCTAATCAATCCACCATGCACAAAGCCTTAAAATATAATTATTTATGCATGATGCCACCTGGAAGTCAATGATGCAATGATAGAATGTCAGATGGGTCAGTAGTTAGGGAGTCAGACTTGTAGTCGCAAGGTTGATGGTTCAATTCCAGACTGTGCCAAATGTTGTTGTGTCCTTGAGCAAGGCACTTTACACTAAGTTGCTCCAGGGGAATGCCCTGTACTTACTGTAAGTCGCAAAGACTTAATGACTGATATGTATAGGAGAGACCATGTGGGGAAATGACTGAGCAAAATGACAAGGTCGAGAAAAGGAGAGGGCCTAGAACAGAGCCCTGAGGAATACCAGTAATGATGGACTGCAGGGCAGAAACAACATCTTCACCTGGAGAGGCCTGCGGTCTTGGTTGAGTGACCTGTCTTGAAGACTAAATGTTAGAGTCAAGGAGAATGTTCTGAGAGAAATTACAAAATAAAAAATACACAGGTGAGCGATAGGGATCTGAGAAAATAAGCAGACTGAATGAGTAGCCCTATGCTATCACCTTGACCAGATGTTCTCAGACTAGGAGAAAACATGAAGAGAGCAGCTGGAGTAGCAGTATTTCCTTCATGTTTTCTCCTAGTCTGAGAACATCTGGTCAAGGTGATAGCATAGGCCAGATGTTCTCAGACTAGGAGAAAACATGAAGAGAGCAGCTGGAGTAGCAGTATTTCCTTTTAGACTCTATTGTTATCTTCACAAAAGTTGTTCTAAATGGAGTGGTGGCTATAATTTTGTCAAATGATTTTAAAGGGTCTATTTGTAGATTTTTTGGCCGTTGAGAATATAACTAGTTACTTTCTCTTTCAATGACCAGCTTAGTTTTAAAAGTGATTTTTCTCGACATATGAAAATGATTTCATACACCGCAAAGTGCTTTTTTCTACCACTTGAACAGGAATTTCAATGTGGATATGACTGAGCTGTGCTACCAGTGTTTATTATTGGGCACTCACTGGTCCATCTTTTAAATATACTATGCATTTTATGCTGTGCTTTTGTATGTAGGGAATTATTGTTCCATAAATCTAAATTGTCATATTTTAAAATATCAAGAAATATGGTTTTAAGGCTTATGTAAGAATGTCAATGAAAGAGAAAATAAATCTATTCTCACTGACATGGATTTCTACAAATAGCAACTTTAACAAATGTATTTCTTGATTAACATATATATATATATAAATTGTACTTAAATTAAAGAGTGGATTTCTCTCATTTTGAATGTGAGTATTAAAAAAATGATAGCCTACAAAATGCTTAATGATAGCCTACAAAATGTAACCTTAGCATTGTTTTAGTTGTAACACTCCGAGGGTTAAATGTTCCAATTTTGTCCATCAGTTGCTAAGGAAGTGGAGGCTCGTTGTACAGGAAATGGGGAGAGCAATTTCCTGTTATGTAGAAATGTTTTAGGGGACCAAAGTCCTCCAATCAGACTACAATGTATAGGCAGGAAACCAGGTCCAAATGGTATCAGTTTTTGGGATGCCTCACATTTTGTTTTAGCTGGATGTCGGATCTGGATTCAGGAAATGATCTATAATTCTATATTAGCTCAGTAACATAGTGTCTTTTGGTAAGCAAATTTAGCCTACATTACAACAACATTAAAACATAATGTAGGTTGTTTTTACATTAGAAAATGTTTGTTTCAAACATTTAATGGTGATAGGTTAAGTTGAAAGCTGTGTCATATATCAAACCATGAGCATAAGTGTTCTAAATATCCCTCTGGTCTAAAGATCAAATCCCAATGCCCCAGGGTTGTAAAGGGATCATCTGCCAGTGTAGGGTGATGTCTTTCAGATGGGATGTGAAACTGGTGTCCTGGCTCTCTGTGCTCACTAAAAATCCTATGGCACTTATCGTAAGAGTAGGGGTATTAACCACAGTGTCCATTCATCCCCTCTTCTCGCCTGTAACTATTCACCAGGTCTTTCCTGCAAATTAGAATGTTTTCAGTCAAGTTATGATAAATTAATCTGAAATAATGATAAATAAATCTAGAGGTGATGTTCAATCTGTAATTTATAACCACCACAGTTTTGTATTTCATAACTTTTCCTCATCCATACACAGGTTAACTTGGGTGAACTTGAAATTATATATTCTATTTATTGGCCCTGGTTTTCACTTCAAAAATCTATTTTTGTGTATTTTACCAAAAGGAAATGCGTTTTAAGATGAGCTTTGTGTATCCTTGAGAGGATGTCTTCTGACTCTTCTCACACAATCACATTGATTAAGCTACTGCTCCCAACGCATATTGGCAATAGGAATGCGCAACGGAAAAACGGTTACTAGGCTAGCTGTATGGGGTTTTCTATTTTAATGAACTACTCTAAGTAGCCGTCTAATAATACATTGTTAAGCGTTTCTACGTATTTGTGTGGTTCTGAGGACAGAGCAGTGTCTTACAAGGCAAAAGGCGCTTCCCCCTCAGGAAAGCGAGGAAGGGACCTCCCGCGCTCAGCTCCACGCTCTAACCCGAGCTCATCAGTTGATTTGAACGCAATAGAATGTGCGCGCCTCCAATCGAGGACCGTTACAACTGGAAAGTAACTTAAAGCAATAATACGTTATTAGCTATAAAGGTTAAGTTTACATTTTCTTGCAAATAGCTTTTGTTTTCATTAATCAGAATACAGTAGCCTACCTGTTGTCTGGAATGTAAGCTACGGGCTGTTGCTTTCTCACAAGGAGTGAAACAAGCGTTTCGGATGTTCGCACAAATGGTTCCCGAAAATGAACAGAGGTAAGGGTAATTTCATTTGGACTTCGCTTGGTCGACAACGACTTAAAATGTGATGGAGGAAACGACTTCGTGGAGAACCGGGGGACTGTAACTGACAATACCTGGTGTGGTGTGGGTATCATAGCACCAACGAGTGGGATAGCTTATGGTGTGAATGGCCACTATTAACGTAAAACATGGTTACAATTGGCTACTATTAACGTAAGGCACATGGTTCTTTAGAAGTAAGGTGCTGACATTTTAACTACGTCGGAAAATACTATACAGTAGCCTGTATCTGAAACTGTGTACAATTAGTCCAGTGCATTCTTTACCCGTCGTACACTGTTTAGGGGAAAGTGCTGTTGGTGATAGATGTACTGTACAGTAGGATAATCAATATGAAGATTTTAGACACCAGATAGTATTTTTACTATCAGATTTAGAATTATGTGATGTTAAGGAGAAATTGGCCTGTATTTGCATTTCAAAACTCAATCAGATTTGGTTCTCAAGGTAAAGTCAGTGGTGCTGCTGTTGTCCTGAGGTATTGTGAGGACATCATCATTTAAAGAACATAGCCGTGTCCTTCTCTCAAATGGATCTATTGTTTGGCCAGTTGTGCTGTCATATATTTTCTTTGGTCTTTTGTTGCGGTCTTTTGATTTTCTCACCTTCAAACAAGTAAAAACAGCCTGTGAGAACTGCTTCTCTCCAGTGAATCACAGGAAGTCACTTGGGGAAATCCTTTCGTAAATCCTTTAGTGTTACCCCAGTAGGTATCTAATTTAAATACCCTTCCCAGGTGTCCAATCTGTTTAAAGATTTTTGACAAAAGCAACTTAATCAGTTGCTTTACTTGCTTAGGTATAGTGTGATGACTGGTGTTTTGAGGAAAGCCTACATTTTTTACAGTTTCTTTTTACTTGGATGCTGTATGTGTCATTTCAGTCTGAAATACCACAAAAGGTTGACAGCTACCACATCAAAATGTTCTGATGATTGTTCTGTAGTTATATACACTCACTGGCCACTTCATTAATCCCACTTGTTTAACTGCCCGTTAACGTAAATATCTAATCAGCTAATCACATGGCAGCAAGTCAATGCGTTTAGGAATGTAGACATGTTCAAAAGGATTTGCTGAAGTCCAAACCATGTATAAGAATGGGGAAGAAAAGTGATTTAAGGGACTTTGAACATGGCATGGATGTTGATGCCAGACGGTCTGGTTTGATTATTTCAGGAAGTGCTGATCTACTGGAATTTTCTCACACAACCATCTCTGGGGTTTACAGAGAATGCTCAGAAAAAGAGACAATGTATAGTGTGCAGCAGTTCTCTGGGTTAAAATGCCTTGGTGAGGGCAGAGGACAAAGGAGAATGGCCCAACTGGTTCCAGCTGATAGATGGAAGGAAGTGACTCAAATAACTGCTATTTACAACCAAGGTATGCAGAAGAACATCTCTGAAAGCACAACATGTTGAAGCACATGGGCTACAGCAGCAGAAGACCACACCAGGTGCCACACCAGGTGTCAGATAAGAACAGGAAACTGAGGCTACAGTTTCCACGGGCCCACAACAATGCGATAATACGAGATTGGAGAAACATTGCCTGGTCTGATGATTCTCAATTTCTGCTGCAACATTCAGAGGGTAGGGTCAGAATTTGGCGTAAACAACATGAAAGCATGGATCCATCCACCCATGTATCAATGGTTTATACTGGTGGTAGTGGTGTAATGGTGTAGTATCAATGGTTTAGACTGGTGG
>JACXGM010004255.1:0-38672 GCA_016801145.1 Umbra pygmaea | reverse complement strand
TTAAAAGCCTCAGGAATCTTTTGCAGGTGTTTAGAGTTAATTAGTTGATTCAGATGATTAGGTTAATAGATCGTTTAGAGACCCTTTTCATGATATGCTAATTCTTTGAGATAGGAATTTTGGGTTTTCATGAGCTGTATGCCAAAATCATCAGTATTAAAACAATAAATGACCTGAAATATTTCAGTTGGTGTGCAATTAATCTAAAATATATGAAAGTTTAATATTTATCATTACATTATGGAACTTTATCACAATATGCTAATTTCTTGAGAAGTACCTGTGTATTTTGGCATCGATCCGCCCACCCCTATTTGATGGTAAAAATTTGTATTTTTATACTGCCGATGAATTTTTTTTACCATAAAAACAGTTTTTTTATTACAGTGTACAAACAAAAAAGCTATTTTCTTGTTTCGTTTTTATTTATATTGCGAGGTTAGAAGCCTTGCTTCAATTTCTGCCGAAGCGTGATATTTTTTTGTTACCTCACTGTTGACTGCACAGTCGAGACACTAAAGCCTAATCCAAGTTATCTGGAAGCACAATACTCTGAATGCACATATACTGTACTTTTAGTTACAACTTGTTCAGTTGGCCAGTCAGTGTACATAATAACGTACAGTCGTGGTCAAACATTCTGAGAAAGTATTGGTCTCCACAAAGTTTGCTGCTTCAGTGTTCATAGATCTTTTTGTCAGTAGTTACTATAGTTTTATTATTATAAGCAGTCCATACGTGTCAGAGGCTTTTATTGACAATTACATGAAGTTTATGCAAAGAGTCAATATTTGCAGTGTTCACTCTTTTTTTTCAAGACCTCTGCAATCCACCCTTGGCAAGCTGTCAATTAAATTCTGGGCCACATCCTGATTGATGACAACACATTCTTGCATAATCAATGCTTTTGGAGTTAGTCAGAATGTTTTTTTGTCCATCCACCTCTTGAGGATCAACACAATAGCGGCAGGGCTGGCCAAACTGCAGCCCACCGGGTCCTTTGATCTGGCCCGCGAGGCGTTTTATCCCTCCAGTTTCCCGACGCTCTAGAGCATCAAGCACAATTGTATCGCAATTTTCTCCGTACATGCTAGCAACTACATCATGGTACCGTTGGGAAGAAGAAGATAAGACTAAACGAATGAGTGGTGGCTCATCAATGTGGGATTATCAGAGCCGGAGCTATCGCGCCTCAAAGTCGGTCATGTTTTTTTTATTAAACATATTACAGACAGGAATTAGGAAATGAAAATGAAATAATAGCAACTCTGCAATGATGTAGGACATCATCCTGCACGATACCAACATGGTACCAATACGATTGGAAAGAGTTGGTTCAGCTGATATAATAATGCCAAGGCAAATAATGAAGAGTGGTTCGTCCATTTGGATTAATTATAGCCGGAGATATCGCGTCTCAAAGTTCACTAACTTTATTTTGGTAAACTAAAAACAGTGTAGGCGGAAATTAGGAAGTGAAAATGACAAAATAACATTTCTGCAAGGAGGTAAGACATCACCCTGCACTAAAACAGGTTATTTTTTCTGGGGATTCGGGAAAGCTGGGTTTTTAAAAACACATAGGGAAATAGTAAATATATTTTGGCTACTGTACATACAGTGTTTAATTTACTTATTTATATGTCCCACAAAACATAGTCACACCGGTTCTTAAGACCTGTGGGCATGCCAATATGGATTTTACAGTGATGATCATCATGGTTTTTCAAGTATTTTACAATAATTAACAAAAAATGTAACACAAATGTAAAGAACTCAAACAAGGAAATGGTGTTACAAAACAAAACCTTTTTTTTCTAGGATACGCACGTAACTGTGTAGGGGCAGGGGTTAATTTAATGAAATAACATTTCCTATTTTTCATGCATCGCTATAAAATGCGCCCCTTTACTTGGTTTCAAAAGCTCAATGTAGCCCTCAAGCAAAATGTTTGCCCACCCCTTGATTAAGGTCTGGGGTATTTCCTGACCATGGACCCCAAATTTCGATGATTAGTTCCCAGAGCCACTTAGTTGAGATGAGTGGCTCTTAGTTCCCAGAGCCACTCATTTTGCTTATGGCAAGGTGCTCCATCATGCTGGAAAAGGCATTGGTCGTTACCAAACTCCAAGGTTTTTCTGGATGGCCCAAACAATCGGAAAGGGGATTCATCAGAGAAAATGACTTTACCCCAGTCCTCAGCAGTTCAATCCTTGTACTTTTTGCAGAATATCAGTCTGTCCCTGATGCCATTCCTGAGCAAGCTCTACACTGGTGGTGCCCCGATCCCGCAGCTGAATCAACTTTAGGAGACAGTCTTGGCGCTTGTTGGACTTTCTCCTTGAAGTTATTGATGATCCGATAAATGGTTGATTTAGTGTGCCAAGCAATGATGATGGCACATGTTTCCTTGCAGGTTACCATGGTTGACAGAGGAAGAACAATTTCAAGCACCACCCTACTTTTAATGCTTCCAGTTTGTTATTCTGACTCAATCAGCATGACAGAGTGATCTCCAGCCTTGTCCTCTCACCTGTGTTAACAAGACAATCACTGACATGATGGCAGATGCGGTGGAAATGTTTTTTTTTGGGGGGGGGTTAAGTTAATTTTCATTCTTTGCACTGTATACGTGTTGTATCCATTAAAGAAGACAAATTTAGTTTCATATTTATATTTAAATATTATAGGCTATTTTTTTATAATGTTGATTATGAAAGTGAGCATGTAACATGAGAAAGATATGATACATCATGAGATGCGCAATATGTTTGGAGACATGGAGTGGGTAAGACATGATTTTGACAACTTCATTGAGTTTTGTTTTGAAGAAAGACTCTTTTTAAACATTTTTTGTTTTGTATAAATTGTATCTTAATTTTGATCAATGTTTTATCAACCATTGCCTGTATTTAATAAATAAGAAGCAATTATATAGCATATCTATTATAGAAAGCTTGAAATGTCAAAGCTATTCAAAACAAAAAGAAATAGGCTACTCTGATAATGTAATCCATATGAAATGTGCATTTCTTTCTGGCGTTCATGGTGCATCCGCATCGTCAACTTCATCTTTGCACACTCTCAGAGAGGATGTGTTAAAATAACACATTTGTGTGTCTAGTTAAGGACAACACATGTTTGTGTTACTTTTAAACCAATCACCACTGTGCTGTCAGTAGACCAAAGAGATGCAGGGTGGTACCAGACATGATTTGCCAAATTCACTTTAATTAAAATGAGTAAACAGTCAAGTTTTGATCATTGTTCATTTATTTCTCCATTTCCTATAATAAAGGACATTTTGTATTTATTGCTTTATACACCATCCAACAACAAATGTCACATTAATGTTCACATACTGTTTCGCTGGTGCTCTAGCAATTGAATTTAAAGTCTGCCATTTTGTATGTTGACCCTTTTCTCCTCCATTTGAAGAATATGCAGTAAAACAAAATCAGCATGCATAATGCACAAGTGAAACAATGACTGTAAAATACATTCCAATGCCTTTTGAAATGGTGACAGTTGAGGATTTTCTTTTTTTGAAACACTGATAAAAAAGTGAAAACATCAATAAAGTCTTAATATGGTACATCTACATTTTACTAAGCCACAAACTACCCCCTGGAATCCCATCGACCACAGATCGCCCTTTATTAAGGGACAGTGCCAACTATTAAGGGGGTGAGGGAAGGTGGAGGTGGACCCCCGTCTGTTTTCTACCCCAGCCTTCTTTCTATTAGCTACATAGACAATTAAATTACATTAGATTCTAAATTACATGGCTTCAGTAACAGTTTGGTAAGTTATATTACCTTGTTGGAGAATGTTTAATTTTGACTTAGCTCACAGTTCTTCTAGCTCCAGAAGCATTACACCTGATAAAACGAGAAGCCAATTGTCTATATTACTAGCCAAATATGCACATTGCTACAGTAATATAAAGAAATTTATGGAGGTCAAAATGTAAATGCTTGTCTAGAACATGCCCAAAAGATTTTTGCATTACAATAAAAGGGAAAAATAGCCCATTTTTAATTTTATAACCTCACATATTTAAAGAAAAGCCAAATCTCTTTCTTTTGCTGATGCAGCAGTAGCCTATTGTTATTTTTAGCAATTTTAAAATGTATTTTTGTACTCGCAGTGCACACGCATTAACTCTGGGTTACCAATAGGAGGTAGATTGAACTAACTCCTCACAGGTGTTTTGGACCTGACATACCCAGAGTAAGCAAGTATTGGGTTGAAAACAATAATGATGTAATATTGGACAGGTGTGCATACATAAGTATAGATAGTTGCTGATGAGATGATGAGAGGAATGTCCAAAATGTCCAGAGGGAGGCGCCAGAGTCCATAGAACAGGTCCGCAGGATGGGAGAACGGTTACAGACAATTCCTAACTTCGGTAGGCTATCCACAGTATTTGCAAGCTGGCTAACCTTATAACATATCTAGCATAATTCTGGTGATATTCATATTATGACAAAGGGTTCAGCTACTATATTTTGATTGGTGTTACATCTTCTTGTTTAAATTTGTTTCTGCAATTTCACTTCTAGCTGACAGAGGCTGGTTTTACCAGTGCAATGGATCCTTTCAGTCACATGTGCGTTTATTGGTTATGGGGACATACTATTTACGCCCAACAAAAGCAACCAGTTTGACTATCCCAGGAAAGTAAAGGAAATATGCCTCACAACATCTTTGACACAATATTTACCTACTATTTCATGAGATTTTTAAATTTTTTTATTTAACCTTTATTTAACCAGGTAAGTTGACTAAGAACAATTTCTTATTTACAGCAACGACCTGGGAGCAATTAGGGAAAATTGTCTTGCCCAAGGACACAACGACATTTGGCTCAGTCGGGAATCAAACTGGCAACCTTCTGACTACAAGTCTGACTCCCTACCCACTGAGCCATCTGTGTCCAATGAGATCTTTTTAGATTGGTAAAACCTACCAGGAGCTGATGGAGCAAGAAATGAATGATGCCTTGGAGAAAGATTAGATCTTGAAGGAAGATGAGGAGGACAGTTCAGGAATAGATGGAAGATCTGAAGCAGCTGTTCCTATAGAAATGTATAAACATGGCCAAAAGAGCTCATCCATTGAAGCTGTAACTTCTGACCCCATGCACAACCATTTCTTTATTTAAGGGTATTTACTTGTTGTGTTTTTTCACTTTATTTCGACAGAAAGAAGAGAAGTTCACAGGCATAACTCTAGGATGCTAGGATTTAACCATGGTCTCTGGTACAGAACCATGTGTGATTTAAACCAGGACGTGTTACTACTACGCTATGGCTATGCTGACAACCATGTTTCAAAGGGTCACTGTGTAGACTTTTGCACCCTGTGAGACTAGCCTTACTTTCTCTTTCAGTGATCAGCTTCTAGAGCTTTAAAAACTATATTTTTTAATATTTGAAAATATAAATAAGCAATTTAGATAGGGCAATGATTGTCTACACTATGCAATGTTTATTTTAACATTTGACAATGAATTGCAATGAGGAAATGGCTGAGATTAGCTTGTGCCAGTTTGTCTTTTGCTGAGCAATATAAATTGTGCATTTTAGGTTGTGTGTAACAACAACATATGGCTGGTAGATAAATGGTGTGAAAATCTATCCTTCCACAGTTACTGCAAATATATTATGGGCATTCTTATATTATATATTATAATGCAAGTATCCTATTTATTGCCCTTAGAAAAAGTAATATCAAGTATAGTTCTTTTGAGAATTGCGGGGTGGTACCTACTCAGAGGTTACTTTAGAACAAGGTGGTGTCAAGTGTTGAGTCAAAATGTTTCTAGTGAATATTAATATTTATCAGGCAAAGCCAAAGAAAAGGATTTGTGTCCTTGTAGTGCAGTCAGAATAATTGATCCAACCCCAAAATACAGGTTTATCATTGGATTTTGTTTTGGCGGATTAAGCGTGTTTTAATTTTTTGAAGGGGCGGGCCAAAGCTGAAATCGAAGTTGAGAGTTACTATTTACTGCATCCGTGCCTACTGATTGAGTATATTTGTTTTCCAGCCACTTGATGGCAGCAGAGTGTAACAAATACAAGTCCTTAATTAGCTATTTACAAAAGAGCTGGTAGATGAAAGCCACTGGTGTACTCTATACTATGTTTAATTTTTAATTCCTTCAAAACAGTCATCCCTGTTTATATGTTCTACAAATGCTTATTTTATAACATTTTATACAGTAATGTACAGCAAACACTTTCGTACACTGATCAGCCATAACATTATGACGACCTGCCTAATATTGTGTCCCCCTTTTGCCGCCAAAACAGCCTCCCCATACGCAACAAACTGTGATGAACTGTGTGTTCTGAGAACTTTTTATCAGAACCAGAATCAGACCATATGGGCCAGCCTGCAATCCCCACGTGCATCAATGAGCCTCGGACTTTTGATAGTCGTCTAGCCATCACAATTTGGCCCTTGTCAAAGTCAATGAAATCCTTATGCTTGTCCATTTTTCCTGCTTCTCCATTTTGTCCTCAAAGTTAATATGTTAGAAGCTGAAAAAATGGGTAAGCATAAGGAAGACCTACACAATATTAGGCAGGTGTGGTCATAATATTAGGGCAGTTTGTATGGAGATAGATTTGCTTCAATATTATTGCAAATGTGCAGACTACAAGTCACAAATACATACATACTACAATTTGTAAATAGAAAACACAATGCACAAATTAAAGTAAAACCACAAACAAATGTCTTATGATCTTCAAATATGAAACACGATCCACAAATATAATTCACTATGCACAAAAAAAACTATTAGTACACTTTGTATTTGTGAATCATATTGTGTGCAGATTGGTTCCCATTTTTGTCTAAAACATTTTGTTTTGTGATGTAATTTACTGCTAAAAATGTGCAAATGAACAAAGTCTTTAAACAAACACCTCATGATATGTAAATCCACCACATTCCAAATTATTATGAAAATGATATTTTTCACTGATTTTCCTAAATAGTCAATGCAAATGACGGTTAATATAATTTTCAAGTCACCAACCATTAGGGTATAAGTTGAATTGCATTTAACAAACCACCCAATGAAAACATTTTTTTTTCAAATAAAAAACGAAAAATGCCACAATCTATTATGCACAACAGAGTTTCAAAACATTTAATAGGATTTAAAGAACTAAAAAAAGGTATTTTGTTGAATTTGCAGCATTAAGAATTCAAATTTACTAAAATCAAAAGCTATTTCAATCAAACACATCTTAACAGGGCAAGTTACATGTCAACATAGGACCCCATGTTGGATATCATGTTCACAATTCTTACATCCATTGCCCCATAGTCTACATTATTTAATTTCCACTCCCCCCCCTCCCCCCATCTGTAGCATATTTTCGTTTGCTCATTTTCCTTAATAAACAGGTTATCTTAGGCCCCGTCTACACGAAAATAGGGAGTTGTCAAAACAGTTTTTTCTACGCGGTTATGCTGTTCGTCCCCACGAAAATGCTGTATCAAGTCACGGAATCCAAGCTTTTTTGAAAACTCCAGCCAGGGTGAAGTTTTTTAGAAACTCCGGTTACAGTGTTGTCATGTGGACGGTGAAACCGAAGATTTTGGCACGTGACATCCGAGTACGTGGCTGCACGCTGTTAAATAAAAAAAGAAAATCTATTTTTAACATCAGACTGTGTGCCACTATCTCCATTAATTACATGAGGAGAGTTTGTGCAAAATATTTTTTTAAAGAGTCTGTGCAATGGCGGAAGTAGCCAAAATATTGCTGCTAATAACTGTGCTAACGGGGCTTATTACATGTATACCGATACATGCACAGTTATCGCATTACATTGCTAAACAGAGAAACTGGGCCATCTCCAGAGGCCCTTTGTTTAGGAGGCCCCAATGCAAGGCATTTCTTGCGGGTACGATAGTTACGCCCCTACAAAAGAGGTATTTCATTTGAGGTAAGAATGTTGATAACTTGCTCATTATAATGTTTAATTTATAGTGTTCCTTGAAAAAAATGTTATTTTGTTAAAGAACAGTTTTTAAGCACTGAATAATCAGCAGCTTAAGTTTGCTAATGTTAGCTTTAAGCTTGAGTAACTAATAAATGAGCTAGCTCTAACTAGCTAGCTACCCTATTCAGTTTGTGGTAAGCTAGACTCTTAGCTATTTGTTACATTTATGAAATTTTGCTTCAAATGAAAATCATGTTTCATTTTTTTCACTCTTCCATCACTGTCCCTGGTGTTTGTATTATCCACCAAACTTCTACGTGATGGATCAGCCTAGCTATCTAAAAGCAAGTAGCATGTGAAATGATTTGCTATATAATTCACAGTGTTTGTTATAGATTTATAAATCAAAACAACTAATTAATTTAATTTTACTTGTTTTGTATGGGTAGAGATGGCTTGTCATGGAGGTAGGAAGGCCAGTGACACTCCAGTAAGATTCTGGTATGTTTAGTTTCATAGCAAATAAGAGTGTTTAGAAAAATTACCATAAATGCATTAACTCATTTGCACAATTAGGCTTATATTAGGTCTTTTTTTAACTCAGTGTTTTGTACTGTCTGAGGAAGTAACTAGAAAAAGTCAAAAGTATTTTTCTATTTGAACTTGACTCACACCCCTGGGGTTTTTGACTGCACAACTGTGCTGCGCTGTGCCAACCAGTCTGTGCACAATACACTACATAAGAAAGATAGAGAGGTCCACATTGACCTGCAGAGGATCAATATTTGGATAATCTGGTCCTGTATCTGTTTATGCTGTCCTTCCAGTTTGCATCAACTTCACAGTCAGTTCCTCAGTGTTGAATGTCCACTGCTGCACATTTTGTATAGCCGTTCTCGCTCAATGAGGAAGTATTCACCAGCATGCTATAGAGCTTGCCTTTTTCTGACTTATGACAAAGAGTCACTACAGCCTGGTTGAGGACCTTTTGACTGCTGAATTGTTTGACCTTGGGACAACTCCTTGTGTGCAGATCGGGCGCCTGTAAATTCAGTGTTTCCATCCCTTGCATGGGCTAAAGGCTTCTATGATGGATAAGCAGTGCGAAAATAATTGGATGTACCAAAGGGGCAGTTCCTATAACTCATTCAGCTCCTACTTCAGAGCAGGGTCTTTCCCGGAGAGTAGTTAGTAGAACTGTTTAGATGTGGACTGTTCCTATAACTACGTTCCTGTAACTACTTGGTCGGAAAGTGGCTTATGATGCATCCCAGCTGCCCAGCTTGGCTCCCTGGCCTCCCGACACAACTCCCCAGAATGTCTCCACCTTTACCTCTTCTTACCCTCATCTCACTTCAGCTTTTTTGTCTTATTCTATCATTCCTGCTGGACCATCCTGCCACCAGCAACACATACACACAGTATGACTCCTTGATGTCCTGCATGTTCCTCAACCTTTTATATTTTCATTTTCCTATTACATATATTATTTAATGTCATGGTTCTCATTGACTTGGACATGAAGAAGACTTGTAAAAGCTGTAAAAGATGTGACATTGTGAACTGCACCTGTTCTGATTTAACAATAAACCAAAGACCTAGTGGCATGAATATACTCAAAAACATTGAAAAATGTTATTATATTCCATTGTATTTAAGCAGCATTTTTATGAAAATTCTTGAGATTAATGTATTTTTTTCTTATGGCCTATGATAGTGATTACTTTTTAGCAGGAACTCAACTAACCTCATAATTTCAATAATGTTATTGTTTTATTAATGTTTGTAGCAGTGGAGGCTGGTGACTTAAAAAATTCAGGAGGATGGGAGACAAAAGGTTTAGTTGTCAACACGCAGAGAGCCAAAGTCTTAGGAATTATATTTCTATACATTATTATTAACTGAAACATTTATCGAATGCATTTATGAGTAAAATCCACTATGAAATGGTTTGTTTGTATTGGGTGTAATAGTATGCAAACAGTTCTTATCATAGTTAGGTGGTGTTAGAAAACAAATCCACTATTTCCCTCAGAGCAGGACAGGCTTTACTCTAGAAACACACACCTAAAGATGTGCAGTTAGATTAAACAGTCATGCTGTTATACAGACAGATCAGCAGATTTTTTACTATGTTAAGAAGGGAAGAATAACATCAGGGTTACTATTGATCGATGGTGTTGGTGTATTTAAATTATTTCAGAGAGGAGTGAAGTAAGGAGGGTGGATGACCAGGGGGTTCAGTTCAGGAGGCCATGGGTGAGGTAAGGATGGTGGATGATCAGGGGGTTCAGTTCAGGACACCATGGGTTTGGTAAAGTGAGTGGATTAATGTGTAAAGAGGGCTGAGTTTGAGCTAGGAAAAATCACTGTAGAAAACAAAATGTATTCTGCTAACTGTTATAGTGGGGCTCATATTTGTATGTTTTTTATTTATATATTTTTAATTTTATTCATCCAGGGAGACACATTGAGACCCAGGTCTCATTTACAATTGTGCCCTGAAAGCACAACCACAGACAAATGGCACACATACAAATTATGGTGTGTATATACATATGGTACATACAAAATACATACACAATCAGTTAAAACAAACACATTACTCACTGTAAATATCCCTTGCTGGTACACTGAACTGAGTTAAAGGCACTAAGGAATCCAAATGAATTACTGATTGGATGTTATTCCAAACATGAGATGCTACACAAAAAAAAGCAGATCTACCAAGCTCAGTGTTTACAAAGGGCACCACTAATGTTAGCTAACCCTGTGGTGTTGTGTTATAATCTGAAATTCTAAGCTCCAAGAGAGAGGACAAATATGTTGGGAGCTGGTGGAAAAGGGCTTTATAAACAAACAGAGAGGTGCAGTAGTCTACAGGTCTTTAAAGAGGTCCAGCTAAATTTCTGGTAGAGGATGCAGTGATGAGTATTAAAACTGTAATATTTAATAAATAATACATTCCAAGGTATTTGTATGCAGGAACTTGTTTGATGACAGAACCATTCATGGAGTGAAAATGCACCTCAGAAGAACATGTTTTACGGGACTTTGAGAAAAGCATGTACTTCGTCTTCCCAGTATTTAAAACAAGCTTTACATTTGCAAGTGCAACTGCAAACTTGTCACTGCATCTTTATCAATAGCATAGATAATTGTGTCATTGGCAGACAAGTGGAGAGCACTTTGACCAATATAATTTATATAAAGAGTGAAAAGAACAGTTCCTAAAATGGATCCCTGTGGAATTCCTTTATGTTGCTCTGGAACATTTTATTTAATTCCATCAGATACTCAAACCAAACTTTAAAACCAGAACAAATGAAAATAGACCAAGGTGTCAATTTCCAAAATTATCTTCTTGAATTAATTCAAATAAAGATAAAGGGATAACACTACCCAAACCATTTGTAAATATAAGAGCCATATCTCACTACAGGAAAAGTCACAAGACTAGGTACTCCAGGTATATCATAAGTAAATATTGCAGGAACTTTCTTAGCTCTTTGAGATCTCTGTACCTCAGGTTCAACTTCCTCTGTTGCTTCTGGAGTGTCTGTCAGCTGATTTAACATCTTTATTGGTTTTGTTAAAGTGTAAATCTCGCCAAAATGTAAACTAAGATCTTTTTTGACTCTAACCGAGTCAAACTTTAGTTTAAATGCAAAATTAGGACGGAAATGCCATTTAAGTTTTTCGAGACTTAAAAAAATCAACACTTTTTGACTGGCAAAATGGGAACTGCCAGAAACACAAACTGCTAAGGTGAGTGACAAAAACTTTATTTTTAGTAAACTCTGTGTACACAAAAATGTTTCTAAAAGCTCAAATTAATGTGTACAGCCCCTGGTGATACTTCGAGCAAAGTTTCATGTTGTGGCAAGCCTTCTTAGTGTTGTAAAAACAGCGATTTTGATGGTATAATATTAGTCCCCCTAAAAATAGGAAAACTCTTAAAGTGACATTTCCATCCTAATTATCCTTTTAAACTAAAATTTGACTCGGGTACATAAAAAAAAGACCTTGGGATGAATTTTGGTGAAAGTTATGCTTCTTCTTCTTCTGAGATCTTCGACTCTGTGTTGCAACAACTTCATCCACAGGTTATAGCTGCACTTTCAGTCCTAGGGGTAAGACATGATTCTGATGAAGGATTTTAATGGGCCCATCCCTATGCTCTGGCTTTAACCAGAAATCTGGTAAGTTTGGCATTTCACTCTCCACATTATATGGCATAGAAGACCAGTGATCTGCCAACATTTGCTTCCCTTGCTTTAGATGAGAGTAGCACATCTGATCATATCTCTGCTTATTCCCATGATTCGGTTTATCAGTCGTTGCCTGTGCAAGTTTGTATGCAGCTTGCAACTCTTTCCTCATGTCTGCTACATATTTCAGATAAGTCATCGCTGATGAACCATCGTTTTAAATGCCAAAGAATAGATCTACAGGTAACCTTGCCTCCTGACCAAACATGAGAAATTAAGGTGGATAACTTGTTGCCTCATTCTGAGTGCAATTGTATGAATGTACAAGACTTCCGATATGTTGACTCTTACTTTTGGGATCCAGAGTTGCAAGCATGTCCAGTAACGTTCTGTTAAATCTCTTGGGTTGTGGATCTCCTTCAGGATGATACGGCATCGTCCTTGACTTTTCAACATCAAGCATGCTCAAAATCTTTTCCTTGATCACTATGCATTCTCTGGGGTAAGCCATAGTGGATGAAGTACCTTTCCCACAGCACTTTTGGGCCGGAGAGGCTTTTTGATCGTTGGTAGGAAAAGCTTGAGCATATCTGCTATTGTGATCTGTAATGACCAAGACAATAGTTTGTATTACTAGAATCTGGCTCATTGGACATGAAATCCATAGAAACAAGATCTAATGGTCCATCACTTTGCATATGTGCCAAGGGAGCAAGTCACTTAGGTTGTGTCTTTCTTTGAATACAGCGAATGCAGGATTTACAGTACACTTCAACTTCTGCTTTCATACACGGCCAGTAAAATCGGTCTAGTACTAATCCATGTCTTGTCAAATCTCAGATAACCAGCGTCATTGTGGAGTAAAATTAACACCACCTTCCTGAACATCTCTGGCAAAAGAAACTGAACATGACAAAACATCTTTGGAGGATTATTGATCCTGTTTAGCACTATATTCTCAATCTTCAGCTTTTCACATTCTCTCAGAAGTAGAGATATGCATGATGTCCCATTTTCCTGACTTTAGAGACATCACATTTTACAAGAGCTGCCCAGACCTCACCAATGCAAGGACCTTCTTGATGAGATGAATATAGCTCAGATGGACTCAATCTTGGTAGCTGCTGAGTATTCAGCATAGTCAGGTTGCAGTATGCTTGAGGAACAGCATACATAGAAGGACCCATTTGACCAATCGCTCTGTTTGAATTTAATCAAGGTGTCAGTTTGATCACAGTAGACATCTGGCACATTGTTCTCACTGATAATGCAGGGATGTTTCTCCAATCTGCTTCTTTTGCTGGTCTCTCATGTGGAAAATGGGGAAAAAGTGTTAGCATCAATGTTTTGTTTTCCTGGTCTGTATTTTAAGTTGAAGTCATAGGTAGACAATGCAGCAACAATATCCATGTAGGAGGTGGTTCAAAGGGTATCTCACTTTTGAGTAGTCTTTCACAAATCATCTGTAGTACCCACAGAATCTGAGGGATGAACAAAGAGTTCCCTCACTACCACAATCGGAGATGCATAGGGGCTTCTGGATGGAGAGATGATCTCAGTGTCTATTAGACTTTTCAGGTGTTTTCTAACTTCTTCCACATAAGCTAAAGCTAGCCGTCGTGACCTTTTCCTAAACGGTTTGACATCCGTGACTCTGGTGGTATGGCGAGTACTCTTAGAACAACCAACATCGAATTCTTGTGTTGAGAATTCTCATTTTATTCCACTCTTCTGGCACAGGTGCATCTCCAAATTTAAATGAAGATGGTGCCAACTTTCCAGGTAGGTTACACTCAATCCCCTCTGGGTGACAGGAGTAGGAGCTACATCTACCAGAAAAGGGTGAGCAATGGGCATCCCACGTTTTAAGGTAATCTCTTGTGATGACACATTCCTAACTGTAACTGGTATTCTTCTTGACATTACTGCAGCAGATGGCTGAATTTCTGTTCTCACCAAAAGCTCATCTGGGAACAGAGCATTTCCTGTAAGATATGATTCCTCAGGTCTATCCACCAGGAAGGTCTTGGTACAAGGAGATCCACAAAACTTTGGAATTCCAGAAACTCTTGCTAATCCCCCAGGGGGCAATGTAACAGGTTTTCTCTGTGAAACATACAGTACCTTTCTTGTGATCATCTACAACAGTTGTGGTCTCTTTTGGCTTTTGATAAGCCTATTTGATTGCTGGATGAACTTGTAATGTGCTTAGGAAATCCTCTCCTTTCCTTACTTCACAAAATTTCATAAGTCTCCTCACCACTGGCGTTTTTGTACCAATCAGGATAGATACTTTCATGGCCGGGTCTGGACATACCAATACAAGTGCTTCAATGGTTTCTGCTACACCTACTACTGATCCTGGAAACTCTAATTTCATTGACAAATAGCCATCATTTGGGTACTGCACCCCCAAATATCCAACTTTTCAAGCTCTATTAATGGTCAGATGCTTGTTGTTAAAGGACCTGTAGAGTAATCTGAGAACCACTATCAAGTAATGTTTTGGCATTAATGCTGTCAATTTGTACAGAAGCAATTGCACTAGGGCCCACTAAGCCAGTAGGTAGTACTTTAATTTCTTCACGGTTCTGGTTGCACTTTCTGGAATGGATCTACACCAGGACATCAGGCTCCTCCTTTACTGAGTCCCTATGTAGTTTCCCTATGTCTGTTTCTGACTGATGAAGCGTTTATTGACGCAGATATGAAGAAAGCTTTTCTTCCTCTTATTGACACATGTTTCTGAACCATCCCATCAGATCATCTGCACTCACTGTGGTTCCAAAAGCAGTTTTTAGTGTTTTCATATAATCAATAGTGGTAGCAGCTGAATTTCCAATCTTCAAAAACCTCACTGTCATGGACTTCTTATACAATCCACAATTCCCTGTTTCTTTACATTGTCTGTACAATGCCATTCTTCTAGCAGATGTGTGGTCTGCTCAGCACAAGCATCATGCTCTTCTTCTCCACTGGGAGTAGGCTTTACTCCAGAGAACATGCACAGCTTGTTGTAACCTAGCCTCTTAGTAGGGACACGGTGACATTTTTCCACCAGTGAAGTGATGGCACTTACCAGTTGAGTGTTTATGTCGACAACTGGAATGAGACTTATAATTTCTGCTCTCGTCTTCCTTATTCATCCCCCTTTTTCTCCACCCCATCCCTTATGCGACGTGATTGGCTCAAACTGTAATTAACACTCAATTTAAAATGTTAGCAAACACTCATCACATGCACAGAAGGGAACACAAAATACTATAGGCTAGCGGCAATAATTTAATAATCCAACACCTGCTTCTGAAATGGCATTATATATATATATATTCAACTTTTGATGTTTGCACATTAAAGTAAAACTAAATAAATGAGTAATTACCTAAACAATAACAATGGTTAAACTTAACATTTTCTAATGCACATTTTAATGGGGTATTACACATATTCTAAATATTGCTCACTGGCACACACAACACATTAACTACTTTTAAAATGCCAGCTAGCTAGAAATAACTTATTTGCTTGCTTTGTTTTGATCTATCTACAGTGCAGTGCAGCTAGCTAGATTGTTGCATGGACAAAGGTAAATTACCTCAGGTACCTTAACAACAGGCAAAATTTTAATTAAAAGGTGAGGTGAAATAAATAATGAATAATGTCTCAAGATACCTGGTGCCTTCAAGTACTCTTAGTTTTTTTTCTCCTCTTCATCTTCTTTGCTTCTTCCTGCTTCCTTCTGGCTCTCACGTCTCAGCAACATGTAAGAATTGTACCTGCCCGCTCCCGTTATCAATGGAAGTTCTTAATGCTCAGTAGCAATACAGTCGTATGCAAATGTTTAGGCACCCCTGACAATTTCCATGATTTTCATTTATAAATAATTGGATGTTTGGATCAACAATTTTATTTTGATCTATCAAGTAACTGAAGGACACTGTAATATTTCAATAGTAAATGCCAGAGTAGATTTTGAGCAGTGTTTTGGGTTGTTGTCTTGTTGAAATATCCAGCCACGGTGTAACTTCAACTTTGTGACTGATTATCATTATTCTCAATTGCTGATATTGAGTAGAATCCATGGGACCCTCAACTTTAACAAGATTCTCATTACTGGCACTGGCTACACAGCCCCACAGCATGATGGAACCTCCACCAAATTTTACTGTGGGTAGCAAGTGTATGTCTTGGAATGCTGTGGTCTTCTAACACCATGCCTTGTTATGACCAAATAACTCCATCTTTGTTTCATCGTCCACAGCACCTTCTTCCAAAATGAAGCTGGCTTGTCCAAATGTGCATTTGCATACCTCAAGCGACTCTGTTTGTGGTGTGTGTGCAGAAAAGACATCTTCTGCATCACTCTCCCATACAGCTTTTCCTTGTGCAAAGTGTGCTGAATTGTTGAACGTGACACCATCTGCAGCATGATGACTTTGTAGGTCTTTGGAGATGGTGTGTGGGCTTTTTTTGACCGTTCTCACCATCCTTCGCCTCTCCAATATTTTACTTGGTCTGCCACTTCTGGCCTTAACAAGAACTTTCCTATTTATGTTCCTCACAGTGGACACTGACATCTTAAATCTCTGCGATAGCTTTTTGTAGCCTTCCCCTAAACCATAATGTTGAACAATCTTTGTTTTCAGGTCATTTGACAGTTGTTTTGAGGCCCCCACGTTGCCACACTTCAGAGGAGAGTCACAGAAAACAACAACTTGCAATTGGCCACCTTAAATACCTTTTCTCATGAATGGTTGCACCTGTCTATGAAGTTCAAGGCTTAATGAGCTCACCAAACCAATTGTGTGTTCCAATTAATCAGTGCTAGATAGTTACAGGACTTCAAATCAACAAAATGACAAGGGTGCCTGTCTAATTTTGTTTTGATGCATATTGCACATTTTCTATTAATCCAATGAACCTCATTTCACTGTTTTTATCATAACGTTTTATCTAAAGAATATGAAGCACAGTTATTTGAAGCTTCTGGTGCCTATGGAGTCCTGCAAACCTCAAGGTGTCCAGAGGCTTCTCCAGAGGCTTGCAGTTGTGCATAAATCTACTATTCAGCCACCGCTAACCAATGTTCACAAGCAGAAACAGTTGCAGTGGGCCCAGAAATACATGTTGACTAATTTTCTTGTTTTGTTTACTTGTTTACTGAGTGCTGTGCAACCCTTGATGGTCCAGATGGATGGAGTTGTGGATGGTTGGTGTATGGCCACCATGTCCCAATAAGGCTGCGACGTCAGCAAGGAGGTGTCAGAGTAATGTTTTGGGTTGGAATCACGGGGAGAGAGTTGGTAGGCCCCTTTAGGGTGTGCTGCTTTTTAAATTAATTTGCAAGCCCCGTTAGGTTCCCTGAAGTTGTGAAAATGACCTTGGCAAAGTATAGAGTTTCTGACTGACCACTTTCTTACATGGTACAAAAAGAACCGTGCCTTCCGTAGCTAAATAATCTTCATGCATGGCAATGCACCATCTTATGCTGCAAAGTATACCTCTGTGTCATTGGTTGGTATGGGCATAGAAGGAGAGAAACTCACGGTATGGCCCACATCCTCCCATGACCTCAATCCTATTGAGAACCTTTGGTGCATCCTCAAGCAAAAGACAAATGAGGGTGGGAGGCAGTTTGCATCAAAACAGCAGCTCTGGAAGGCTATTCTGACATCATGCAAAGAAATTCAAGCAGAAACTCTCCATAAACTCACAAGGTCAATAGATGCAAGAATTGTGAAGGCGATATCATGTCATATGTTAACATCAGTGGTGGGCCGCCAGGGCCTGCAAGGCCTTCTCTGCAGGTCCAAAGATAATCAGAATCAGAAATGTATTTTTGTACTTCTTTAATATATTTTTTAATAATATATATTTTACAAAGTTCATTTAAATTAGTCTATATGGTGATTTCATTGCTACAGTATGTTCTTTCCAGTTGCCTTGCTTTTAGCGGCAGCTCATATAAATGAAAGCTTTTATCCAATAAGATTTTTTCATCTGTGTTGTCTCTGGGTAGACTAGGGCATTCAGAATTCCGAGTGAAACCGTCTGCTGTTGAAGCCCATCAGGACCATGTTGTTGATTGTCATATTTTTAACCAATCAGATTTCGACTTTACCATGTTGGGTGTGTTCTTTGACCAAGTAAAGCGTTTCTGCCGGCCTAGCCTTACGTCAGCGTCGTTTCTGTTGCTAATAGGAGGGGCAGTTCAATAAAGTTCTGCAAAAAAAGTAAAAAAAAGTTCGCCATCCGAGCAACAACTAGCTTAGCTCTCCCAGCTTAGCTCTCCCTTCTCCGATCTGATAAATATTACACATTCTTGACCTGCAATGTAAATTATGTTCTTCTGGATATGTAGGAATATTTACTTTTCTATATTTGAATTGGCTGATCAACATCTAAGAAATAGCAGATTTTAGCTTGATAAATGTGACATTTGGTTTAGTTCTTAAAAGAACTCCTATCGGTACTCCTATCAGCAAGTACCCAAATGAAATACTCTGTACTTGTACTCATTCCATAAAAAGTGGTATCGGCCCATCCCTAGCCTTAATGGGGCTTAGTGCATGTACTGTATTTGTATTCATGCAGAGGGAGATAAACAGACACACTTCATCCTGGCGCCAGGCCTGTTAATACTTGTTAATTATTACTGCTTGTTTTAGATCACTACTGGTGTGACACATGTGCGGATCGTATATATAAGGTCTGTGTTTCAGATTCAGGGGTCTTAGTGGGCTGTGCCCTTGAGTGTGTGTGGTAAACCTCGATGTGCGTTTAATAATGCGTAGTGTTACATTCATATGGTTTCAGTCGTGTCGGGTCAATTAGTGTATTGTAAGTCTCATAGGTGTTGAGCCTCATGTTAAATAACCTTTATCGAGTGGAATAAACTTATCTTCACTATGAATATGGGGTGCATTATATGCCGAATGACAATAACCTATAGCCTTAGAATGTCATTGTGAGGTTATTATAATGTGTTTTCATTTTGGGAAGATAGTGAAGGCCTAGGTGTAAAATGCACGGCCCGCGACTGGTTAACATGTAACTTGCCCTGTTAAGATGTGTTTTATTGAAATAGCTTTTGATTTCAGTAAATATATGATACATTTTTCAGTTCTTAACAACCCATAAAAAAAATTGAAACTCTGTTGTGCATGATCATTTGGAAAGGTGCATTTAGGGTTTTTTATTTTTGAAAAAAATACTGTTTTCATTGGGTGGTTTGTTCAATGAAATTTGATTTATACTCGAACGGTTGGTGAATTGAAAATTATACTGATTGTCATTTGCATCGACTATTTAGGAATATCATTGTAAAACATCATTTGCACAATAATTTGGGATGCAGTGTATTTCTAAATACATTTATTCAATATTCAATATTTCTCACACTGAGCAAATTCATTGTTAATTAGCAGTGTATGTAATGCTGTAAAATACATAGAGAATATTTATTAAAAACATCATAAATGTTTGTTTGTTTCATTTTAAAACAATGAACTTGAAAATTACAAAGTTTTCTTCCTAAATGTAAAATAACAATAGTTAGAACTGCACAATATACACTGTAAAAAATGCTTTAACTTTAGGAAAGTGGCGCCAACTTTAGGAGTTAAGTTCACTCCTATGTGGACTTAACTCCTAAAGTTGGCGCAACTTTCCCAAACTTAACTGAGTCAAATAATTTTTTACAGTGTAACTTTTTTGAAAACTTCAGAAAAAATACCACCATTTTGTTTTAGAACTAGTAATAAATGTTAGGAACTAAAAATCTACTTAAGGAATATAAAATGTAGACAATATTTGTATAGTTTAAACAACATTTCTCAATATCCAAGCAAAGCATATTATGGGTAAAATAATAAAGTTTGGAAATTGGTTATATTGTCTTTATTGTTTGTGTGTTCAATAAACACACACACGTGTATATATATGTATATATGTATGTGTATATATATATATATATATATATATGTATATATGTGTGTATACATATGTTACATTTTACATTTATTTCTTTAATTATATATATACATATATATAAAATAATTAAATGTAAAATTCAACCCGCCTGGACAATTCAATGTAAAGTTAGATAATGCATCTTTAAAACACAGAATATCCGAGTAAATTATCCAAGTACAAAAATAAGCAATTGAAAAAAAAACTTTTGTAAACCCTTAAAAATGCTAAATATTATTCACACATATTGCTGGTTAGAATGTCTTCCATCCATACTCTGTGCTCTGAAAGACTCATCATAGGCTTGTCTGGGTCTGGTGTCAGACTTGTACACTGTTGTATGGTGGGACGGGGCTTTGTAGGCTACCCCATAACTGAGGGTTGAAAACAATATTATTATAGTTGATACATACTCATCAATGTTATGTTTTCATGTGAATAAGACAAGATAGAGGACAATAGTTCTCAGAATTGTGCTGTGGTGGATAATATGGAACTTACTTTTGTCTCTTCTCCTCTTGTGGAACCATTCCCCGACAGGCCATACACATCATAACCCCTCCCACTACTAACACAGACCCGCCTATCCAGCCCACAAAGAGAGCAGGGCCAAAGGTGTACCTAAAAATACACATAAAAAATGGCATTAGTATTGATAACATTTTACAGTATAAATTAAAATTATATTAAAATGAATCCCAAATTTCACAACTACCTACTACACACTGTAGTGCACTACTTTTGACCAAAGCATACATGAAAATTTACAACATGATTATACAATTATATTGAAATTGCAAATGAAACACAACAAATCCATAAAAATTGGATTGCATTTTAAAAAACAAATAAATATGTCATCAAATCATGAAAGAAATACAATAGAATAACAAATCAAGTTAACTTTCTAATTGCAGCTATTACATTCTGACATAAATAACTACATGTTGATAATAATAAATAAACATGAAAGAATTGTATTTTTAAATGCATTAGAAAGGTATTCAGAAATAAAGGGCATTAGGAAAATGTTAATAGGAAATTATTATTATTATAAATTATTATTATTATTAAGAGATCATCTGTAAATATTAATTTCTGATCCTCTGTAAAAAATCAAACTTAGTGAACACTTCTCTCTGGCAGTTAGTGTACCTGGGAGTGAGAGATCCTCCGAGTCCTGCGATCCCCCCGCCCATACCCCCCATTCCTCCTCCTCCATATCCCCCTTCAGCGTAGGTGGTGAACAGGAAGCTGGTCACGATTAGGTTGGCAAAAACAGACACTCCAGCAATGCCACAAACCCCTAGGAGGAATTGTTTATGAAATTGTTGATTAGGAAGAAGAAAACTATTGTCTTATTCAGATAATAAAGATTTTTGGTTTATGCTTTAAACTAAAATGCTGAATTAACATCAATAGTGAAACATAACAAAAACATGATCACAACATTTCCAAAGTGTCTGTATTTACTTTAATACAAGTCAAATTACACCTCACCTGCCAGCAGAAACATAATTCCAGAGGTGAGAGTCATTGTAGCCTTGACGCTGTCCTCCATGTTTCCCATTTTCAAACACTTGAGAGCAAAGATGGCGATCAGACAGCCAATTGCTCCAAGAATTATCCCAACGATCATCAGAGCCCGCACAGCTTGGAGCATAGCTACAGTTCAAACAAAAACAGATATTTACACTATATCAGATAACATTATCAATCCAAATACATACAGGATAATCTGTCATTTTATCAATCTATACTCAACAGTTTACAGTAGTAATTGTTGATGTCAAATTATCTACATCTGAGATAAAACAGCATTACTTCTACCTGGTATTTATGATAAAATTACAATATTAAATAATTTCTCCAAAACAATACATATTTTGCTGTGAGATACGCAACATTTGTATATGTTACTGTATAATAGCAATAATCAAAATATCCAGTGTATGACAAAGTATGTGATGGTTTGGTTGGTCAGTGTCCAACAAGGTATATGCACCACTAACACTAAACTATACATTGAAAAGTACAGTTCAATGTGTCATTCACTTCATCAGTGCCATTCGATTATTTAAATCTTTAATGATTCAATGCTGGGCTCCTTAGTTTCTACTTAATGTTGGAACCAAATATAATAGTTTGTTACAACATTTTTAACATTAGTAAATAAACTGTATTGCCTTTTTCAATTTGGTACAACCATAATTTTGCTATCTGAACGTGAAAATACATTTCTCTAGAGTCATTCCTCAGCTTTTCCCTAAAACAACTTTCCAAATTGTTTTTGTTAAAATTTAGTGAATTACAAGCATGTCTGTTTAATACATTACCATCTTTTGATACTAATATAAACAAATGTGTTCTCTTTAGCCACACCCTTGAGAGGCATGCCACATTGTAAAATTTGATCAGTTCAATAAATATCTGCTGGAGATCTTTTTTAGTTATGGTGATTTAGAACCAATTGCTGTATATAAAGTATTTGATTACATTTTATAATTTTCATCCATGTCATCAAGCAAACCTTACCTGGCAGCCCTAGTATGGTAAAATATGGCCTACATTGTGTCATTCCAGCTGAGCTTTCTACACATGAGTTCCACAGACCAGAGTAGGTGTAAACACTAGTTACGACTGAAAAAGAACGGTCTTGTAAACCCCACATATCCATTGCTGTAGCAGCAGATATTAGAAACTGTCCCAATGCCGCCAGCATAAAGGCAATTAACTGAATCATAGAGGCAGCCATTTTAGGTTCCCTTCTTTTTGATGTAAGACAGCTTCTTGCTTGAAGTCATGAAATGGCTTTCTATCCTCTGGTTCTTATCACTATGTACTCTTGAACAGGGAACAAACCTTATCAGATGTTTGCTCTACATTGTCATCAGTTGCTGTCAGTTTCGGGCAACCATTTTACTTTCTGGAAGGCGCTTTCCGCTTTTTGGTTTCAATGGGTGTGGTCTATCTGACCTTGCTTTAATAGGGTATCTATTTTTAAGAAAATAAACAAGATTTGTTTTATCACCAACATACTAAAATGACAGATATCTAAATTGTCATTGTCATGATTTGAATATGAAGCAGACTTTGTCATAGATCCAGTGGCAGCCCCAGAACATAGAGGTGTCCAGATGGGGCCACTGAAAATGTTTGGAGGGCACACAAAAACCAAAAGCAATAACTGAATTTGAGGAATTCTATATATATCTATATAGCCTAATTGAAAACTATGTCAATATGAGAATGAAAGAATCACATGCTGATATACTTTGTTTTCTTTTTTTTCATTTTACTGTTAATTTTACTTATCTGATGATTTTAATTATCTGATGTGCGTAGATTATTACCGGTAGAGTTAAGATTTTGAGTTCCACAACAATCCTGTTTTAATGTGTTATATAGACGGTTTAGGTTGTTCTTCAAATAATTTAATCCTTTGTTAAATTATGTTTTTATTGTTGTGGTTGTTTTTCATAATGGTATGTATATTTCTACTTTTTATATACTGTACATTTTTGTAATACAGGACTCAGCTGTAAACTAGACTTGGGGAACAAAATAATATATTTTTGTTTTAAGGGGGGCCAGTGATTGTTTCAGGGTGGCTGTGGCCCCCCACCCCCTTTGGGGGTGGCCTGCATATATCATGAAAATATGCCAACCCTAAAATCAATATAGGTAATATAATAGTATTTATCATGCTCTTGGTTTAATAGAACCTATTTTAACTTTGAGCTATTAATCTGTATTGAAGTCACTATTGAAATGAATTACTGATTTACTTGCCTTGTACCTGCACAAGAAACTAGCTTGTTGCTACTGAATATCAGCAGTTATTGATATGGAGTATGTACCTGGTAGCCCCAAGATGGTGAAGTATGGTCGGCATTCTGTGAATCCTGAGCTCTGCCGCACACAGGACCTCCAGAGGCCGGAATAGGAGTAAATAGCAGTCACTGGGTTGTCATAAAGATCCTCCGTTGCCCACTGGTCCATGCACGTAGATGCAATAACACCAGCCACCCCCAGCAGGCTTATAACAAAGCCCATTACCTGGCACAATGTCACTGCCATTATCCTCTTGGCTCTGTCTCTTGTCTTTTGATGAGAATACTACAGTTCAATATGTTCAGAAGCTTCTCTTTAATTTTTGTGGTCTTTTTTCTTCTCGCTTCTCTCTAACCTGTCACTTAATACAGAAAAATCCTTTATCAAGGACTCTCTTAGCACCTCTGTACCTCCTCCACTTCTGTTTGTGTCAGAGACCAACACAGAGACTGGGCTTTTGACTCACAGCATTTGAAATTAATCTTATACTGGCAGGTTTGACCTTATGAAGGACTGTTTCCCTGTCATGTTTGCCCACCAGATTTGGGTGGGGCATCGGTGCACCAAGTAGAAATAGTTGTCACAGTTCAAGCAATTGCGGAATTAATAAATACATTGAAACAATTCATTTAATTATAAATTGAAACTCATCTTTTGGATTGGAAGGAGTGTAAAGATGTTAGACAATATAGTAAAAATGTCTTTATATACTTTAGTTGTCATTATATCATGAAAACTGACCTGAAGACATGCAGTGCCTATTAGTATACAACCTATAATATTTTGTAATCAGTATTTTTTTAATTCGGAAGTATTCTATGACACCAACAGTAGGACACAAAACAATATTTGAATTTGCTCTACCCCTTTTGTGGATCTGAGTAAAAAGGTTGTTGTATGTACTACTTTAAATTACCAAATTGTCTTTATTCAATCATGCTATAAAGCAAAAATGAATAAGTTAATTCAAATCCTTTATGTCTCATTATGCTTTAGCACAATTTTTTAAATCGATACTAGATGAATGTTGACAGAGTGTGGATTCAGTTCCACCATCAGTCAGCCAAGATAAGGTTAATAGCAAATACTGATATGATTGTAGTGAACAGAAACCAACTTATGAGACTGATTCCTTGAAAAACAATCCAGAGATACCCGTGTTCAAAGGCACAAAAACATTTTAATAATTTGTTGTTAAAAGCGTACAATGTAGAATTACTAAAGAGAATGTACAACTTTCCTGTGAGAGATGTGAGGATATCATGTAACACAGTAGTATACTGGTAAATGGTCTTAGGCAGTTAGAACTCTAATCAGTTACTAATGGAGATTAGATGGCTTCAAGTAACATGTAAATGTAAACAATGGTCCACCCAGAGAGTTGCATTTGCATTGCAAATGGCACCATGTGATGCTCTCTGTGCTCCATTAGGGCACTGGTCAAGGCTTACATTTTTATTTTACTTTATAATCTGTAGATTATTTTTTAAATAATAATAATTGTGTTGAACAGGAGTTTGGTCAGTTACTCTGTAGTTTCTATTGCCTTTTTCTTTAATGTTTCTGACAGTTTGAATTACAGGGAAAAATGAGATACAGTGTAGGTTAATAGACCAGATGGTTAATTGCACCCTGGGCGTGTGCAGGGAGCCATAAGTGCATGGAGCCATGTGTTTTACCAATGGACAAAGGCACCACATTCTTATAGTCTCTGGTAAACTCATGATCAAATAAGTAGTTTATCCCTAGTATAACAGAACTTGGTTCTGTTAAGCACTCCCTAAATTATGTTTTGTTTTCTTTTGTGTGATTACCTTACATTTTTCTCCCCTCCCAATTCCCTCTAATCCTGCCTTGTTCGTAGCTCTGTAACACCTTGGAAAGATCTGTGGGATGGCGAAGGTCGTGCGCATGGTTCATCCAACCACTTGTCGCGGAAGCCTTTAGTCGGATCATGCACAGATGATTACATTCACAAACTATACTTCTGCAATTGAACCCACAGGTGCGCGATCTGGACACAAGGGGTTGCTGGCGAGCGATGTGGCAGAATAGATAATCTAATTTATTTAACCCAAAACCCAGGCAGCACTATGTCAATTTGCGCTGCCTCAGGCAGGAGATCTAGGGAAAGTCAGAGAACCCAGTCAGACTCGAACCACTGACTATCATGATGTAGACTGTGCAATGCAGCAACTTAGCCCACTATACCACGTGGACCCCTGCACTCCCTAAATTAAAGGGGAATTTCAATGTATTTACTTTTAGTTTTTTAATTTTAGATTTTGATGTTAGATCACTTACCACAAAATAAATAGTTGAGCCAAGAAAATAAATATTCCAAAATTACATTTTCCTTAGACATCCTTCGGCTAACTTTAGCCACTGCTAGCAAACAATCTATCGAATGTAGTGCATTTGGAAAGTATTCAGACTTTTTCACTATTTCCACATTTGAGTACTCTTCTCATTAACCTACATACAATATCCAATATTGACTAACCAAAAACAGGTTTTTAGAATATTAAGCAAATTTATTTAAAAATGAAAAAACTGACCTATTAAATGTACGTGTTCAGAATCCTTTTACACAGTAGTTTGTTGACAAAGTATTCTTGGCTATGATGCTACAAGCTTTTCACAGGTGTTTGAGGAGTTTATCTCATTCTTCTCTGCAGATCCTCAAAAGTCTGTCTTGTTGGATGGGGAACATCGCTGCACGGCTAATTTGCAGGTCTCTCCAGAAATGTTCCGTCAGGCTCAAGTTCGGGCTCTGGCTGGGCTACTCAAGGACATTCATAGGCTTGTCTTGAAGCATCACCTATGTGGTTTTAGCTGTGTGCTTCTGTGCTTAGGATCCTTAACCCCAGCCTAAGATAAGGAGCAGTTTTGGAGTAGCTTTGGAGCAGGTTTTCATCAGGAATCACTCTGTACTTTGCTCTATTTATGTATTCCTTGATCCTGATTAGTTACACAGTACCTGCTTGTGAATAACACCCCCACAGCATGATGCAGCCACCTCCATGCTTCACCATAGGGATGGTATTGGCCAGGTGATGAGCGATGCCTGGTTTCCTCCAGATGTGACACTTGATATTTAGTCCAAAGTATTCAAACTTGAATACTTTTGAAATTGTCTAAGACTATTTCACAAAGCGTTTTAGCACTAAAACCAGCTCCTAAATCTTTGATGTCACTAAGACCAAATCAGAAATCATCCTAAAATGCGGAGCCTCCCCCTAATATAGGCAATGAAAACTTTGAATTGTATTCTACATTACATTTACATATAGTTTGCGATTACATTTATTGCGAGGTCAATGTATGTATAAAAATATTAGTAAATCTTTCTATAGCTGAAAATAAATTAAATGATTGTGGTCTAGTGTAGTTAAACATAACTGCCCTATTGTCCTATAACCTGTGGCAGTAATTTGTCACTTGAATTCCACAATATATTTGTCCTTTTGAGAGGAAGCAGGAGCAAGTTGCGTGAGAAGTAACAGTTCTCCTTGCGTTCAGTTTGGATTTCATTTTGGTTTACCCGATGTAGCGTCAGGTCGATGTTCTAGTGAAAAGACTTCTGCATATCCGCCAATACACTGTTCACGAGCTGCCAGACATGTAAGAGGCTGACAATTTCCAGAAGAGGATATAGATATTCAAATAAAAGTTTAGCTATAGTGTCACTGATTAATCATGTAACGGAGAATGATATATTGACAAGTCAGTATATAATTCTCTGTTTCATGTTTTTAGTCAGTATATAATTCTCAGTTTCATGTTTATAGTCAGTATATAATTCTCAGATTCACGTTTAATCAGGGACACTATGGCTACATATTAATTTCAATATCTTCATTTCAATATGGCAACATCAAACATCCTACAGTATTGTTTAATTTATTTTTCATTAATTCAGTGACAGACACCCATCCTCATCGATCAATCACAGCGGGCATAGTAAATAAGCTCGTTCATGGAACATTGCATCATCCATAGAAACGAGGTCAACCAAACCTTTACTCTCAGCGTAAGTTCTCAGAATTCTCAGCAGCTCTGTGAATAGGTTTTTAGAGGTAAATCTTAGCTAAACACTTTTTTTCTTTTAGTGGTAAGATACAATGTTTTGTGAATATGGGCCCTGTTTGGTACAGTGCTGCAGTGATTGTTGACCATTTGTAGTCTCTCCCATCTTCACAGAGGAACTGTGGCTCTCTGTCACTGTGACCATAGATTCCTTGGTTACCTCCCTGACCAAGGGCCTTCTCCCTCGATTGATCAGTTTAGCCAGATGGCCAGCTCTAGGAATAAGGTTGGTGATTCTGAACCTTTTTTAAGAATTATGGAGGCCGCTATATTTTTGTGGACCCTCAGTGCTGCAGAAATGTTTTGGATAGGCACAATCCTGTCTCTGAGCTCTAAGGACAATTTCTCCAACCTTATCACTTTAGGTTTGCTCTGACATGCACTGTCAACTGTGGGACCTTATACAGATAGGTGTGTGCCTAATGTCCAATCAACTGAATTTCCCACAGGTGTACTGCAAACAAGTTTTAGATACATCTCAAGTACTTATCCAAAATCAGCAATGGATACAGGATGCATCTGAGCATATCTTTTAGTGTCATAGCAAAGGGTCTGAATATAAAATAGTTATATTTTTGCTTTTTCATTATGTAGTATTGTGGTTAGATTGATGAGGGATTAAATAAATAAATTAGATTTAAGAATAAGGCTGTTGTCACAGCTGGCTGAAACATTTCCTGATTGGTCATGGGCGACCAAGGGTCATTGATACACGTGGGGCTGGTCCGTGTGTTCCGATCCAACTACTGTAGCTTCAATTGCTGAAACAGTCAATGCTGGTTCTGATAGAAAGATGTCAGAACAAAGTGCATCACAGTTTGTTGTGTATGGGGCTGCTTTTTTCTGAAGCAAAAGGGGGACCTACAAAATATTAGGCATAAAGTTGGCTGATCAGTGTGCAGTATATAAAACTGTGCACTCGTGTCTGCCAGACTGAGGCAAAAGCATCAGTTTACACGTAATTTGTCATCCTGTTTACCTTATTATTTATGACAAAAAATGTAATAATATGCAAGAAGTGTTTAATAATTACAGATAAAATTATATATGAATCCTCATTAAACTAAAAAATATTTGAGTGTTCCGTTTGTTGCCCCTAGTCAAAATCATGTTTGAGTGTCCACTCCAGGGAATAATTGTTTTTCCCACAATGTTACCAATTTGAAAGCTTTTCTCAAGTTTCATCCATCTACTTCTAATCACTCAAATGTTTGTGTGTACGCATGGGTCAAAGTGTGCGTGGAGGACCGTACATTCTCACGTCAAGTTTGTTTTTTATAAATTGCAAAGTTTGTTTAGGAGCTGACTTATTGTTTTGCGCGTACACAATGTTAACAAATGAGGCCCCAGGTCTTGTGTTTCTGTCAATAATGGATAGTGGTGTAACAATTATGCCAGTAGCAATGTAGCCTGTATGCACTATATTCTACATTAGGCTTACATTTCTCAAACTGACGACTACCCTCATTTCACCTTTAAATAACCCACATAAGTGCTGAACATATAGCTTTACACTTTAGGGGTTATCTTTCCCTACACCAAGTGGGATTTTATTAGCTGCTGTCAATTAGATCTTCCATTAGTGAGGCTGCAGAGTAGGAAGCAACACAAAACACACACAGCTCTGTTGAAAATGATGAAAGGTCTGCCTTGGGAAATGGTGGCAAAATAGGGGCATTTATTTACTACCTAATACTTTCATTTCACCTTCAGATGCCTGTACCTCCCAACTAATTTGAGAACCAAATGGCACCCTATTCCCATTCAATGCTCTCATTACAACCAAGAGCCTTGGTCCAAATAGGGTGCTATTTGGGATGCAGTACCCTACCTTGAATGGCCTAATATTCCGTAAGTAATCTGTGTGATGTACTACCACCTCTTCATGGCTAGATGGCAGAGTTAGAGCAGAAACACCAAGCTATGGAGGAGAAATGCCTTTGTTGAATCGGAGGCCCTGGGTACATTTTTGCCAGTTTTAATGCTGTATAGGCCTCAGGAAGTTTTACAGAATATTGCACGTCAAAAGCAGGACAATTCAGATTTTTTGCAGAAATTCAGTATTTACATGCCAGCAAAAGAATGAGAGTGACTTCATGGCTTGCAGCTTGTCTGTCATTACAACTACCTTCATTATTACTATTATTATCATGTTACACTTGATATGGAAGAAGTAGATAGTTATTGTAGACACTCAAATAGAGAATATCTTGAGCTTTACTTTGGAACTTTAAGGAACTCAACATGCATATTGAACCAAATAATATTTGGAAAAGAATGACAAATAATAGAAAAGTCCTTTTTTGGTTTTCCATAGGAATGTCTAACACATAAAAATTCTAGTAATTTATCTTTCCCAGACAAAATTATAGACAAATGAATAAAGCTGTAACCCAGAAACCAGAGCGAGAGGGAGAGCTTTGTAGATTAGTAGGTAGAGCATGGTGCTTGCAATTCAAAGGTTGTAAATTAGATTCCCACTAGGGGCCAGCAAGAAAATACATAAAGTTACTTTGGATAAGAGTGTCTGCTAAATTACTCTAGGTAAATGTAAATCGGAGAGAGAGAGGGGAAAAAGCAAGAGAGAGGAATACGGTAGAGGTGTCTCAAACCTCACAGTTCTATTATGTTTTGAAGAATGACTGAAAACTTCAAAAATCCCAGAGCAATTAACCAATCAGAGTGTAGCAGGACAGTGTGACAGAGTGCACACATCATTGGCCGACATGCATGCATCCGTTATCCATTCAATGGGGCGAGATCTAAATTAGAGAGTCAATTAACTCAGCTAATAGCCCTCTCCAATTTAATCTGAGAGACAATGGGGATTGAAGAAGATGCTTTATTAAAGACTCAAGCCTACAATATCCTCTATTCTACCACGATTCCAAGGGCTGCTACTCGCCTCCTTGTTTTCCCTTCGATTAGCCTACTGCTTTCTATGATTAAGTGGCTATAATTATTTTTCAATTACGGCTTTGATCTGGTGTGTACTGTATACAGCTCCTTGGCGCTGCTGAAAGAATGAGGATGAGCCAGTAAATTTGTTCCCTTCTGTTTGGCATTGATGGGGGTGCGAGAGAGATTACGTTTGCTGGACCTCCGGGAACGACAGATTCTGCTCTACCTCAGCTTTAACTTGAAGAAACTAATCTGTTTTGGAGAAAGAATTGGGTTTCTTTCCTTGCTTGGTAGGGGACTTTGGATCAGTCAGGTTTCGGGGCACCATTAGCAGAGACAATACATTGCTGTATTCCTTGAAAAACAAATAGCATATCTTAATGCTGCAGTCTACAATGAAACAACCACCTAAAATAGCCTATATGTCTCTGTTTTAAGGCTGGCTACTGGTGTCAGAGATTCCTCAAAAAACACTGCAAATAAGTTTATCATTATGGAATATACCTCTGTTTACTTTAGTAGAGTTCAAGAACAGCAAAATAGCAGAATTCCTGATCAGTTTCTGCACAAGGCATTGAGTTTTCACACTGAGCTTCTCTTGAGGTTTTGAGAGAATATTCTCAGCTAAACCTTAATATTTAAACACATGCTAACTTGTGACTGCTACCTCTGGAACTACGATACACTTTCTATCTAGTTGATCCTCCTGCAAACAGAACAGATCACGACCCAACAACAATAGGGGGTGCTGTCTGTGCCTTTACTCTCTGTCTCCAGCTATAAACGTCTCCCTTGCCCATGCTTCCTACTGTTCTGTGAATAAACATCATCTACCCTGTCTCACTAAAGAGTAAACATTTTGCTAGCAGATATTATTAATTAAATGCATTTTTTTACACTACCTGTAAATTTTTTTAGAACACCCCAGTTTTTCCAGTTAATAATCTGAAATGTTACAAAGGTAAGTGGTAAACTGACAGACCTAAAAAATAAATTGGTTTACGAAAAACCAATAAATAATTTTTGAGTTTAGTAAATGCGTTTTTGAGGAACCAAGTAGTGGGTTAAAAGCGTACAGCTGTTCTGTAGCAATGGAAATAAATTAAGCCAATCACATTTTGTTTTACTCTTATCCAGAGCGGCAGTAACTACAGCGACATCCCCCTTGGAGCCACTTGAGGTTGAATGCCTTGCCCAAGGACACAAATGTAACTCAGTGGGTGCAAGCACGAGCCAGAATGCAGAAGGTAGTTTGCTTCCTTATATTTATCAGGAATAGGATGCCATTGGGAAACAGTAAACCAAATGAAAATAACAAATTGCACCTAGCAAAGTAACCTCAATTAGAACGTAATCTACACAACGAACATAGACTCACGGCCAACAATGAAGGACAAGGACAGGAGAGCAGAAGGAAACAGATATACACTTACTAATTAGAAAATAAGTGGAACCAGACCCCCATGGCATGGTTATTCCCTTACAACCATGACACCAATGACATTTGGCACAATTGGGAATTGAACTGACAACTCTCTAACCACTGAGTCATCTAACGCCTCAATTGGCATTTGATGTTAACAATTCCTAGTGTTCCAGCTTTTGTTAATTACTTAAAAAACCTGTCTGTATAAAAGCAGGGTTGGAACTATGGAGTTATACTCCTGTCTTTATTCAAGAGTGCATTATTTCAATTTGAGAGCATTTCTCACATATATACATATATAACTGGCCTTTTTATTTCAAAATTCACAATAAAGCAAAGGAAGTACATATTAAAAAAATTGTGGGGAAGGCGGGAGTGGAGGAGCCGTGAAGGTACAGTACCCGCATGCAAGGGATGTCCTAAAGTAAAACAAAAGCACCCTCAACGGGGCAGGGATCATTTCATTGGTCAACACTACAGCTGGCATTTTATTGGTTTGGGAATTTTGACACTAACAATCTGAGAGCGCAGAAGAAATCTGTGAGGAGAAGGTTTGCAAGCGCAAAGTAGCAGCCTGAGTGCGATGAGAAAGGCTGAAGTTGAGAGCAGGAAATCTATCCAAGCAACAACATATCCAAGCAGAAAGTTTGAGCACAAGCAAAGCAAAACCAAACGCGAGCAGTGACTATTAGAGTGTGAGAGCAAGGTTTTGAGGGAAATTATTACAATATCTGAACGCAATATCTGTGAGAAATGCTCTCAAATTAAAATACAGTAATGCGCTCTTGAATATTGATAGGAATATACCGTAACACCATATGGAACAAACTTTGTTACTTTACACTCTGGAGCATTATTTGTACAGTATTGTTAAGGAACACATACAGACTATTATAACCCGTAAAGTGTAGGTCTTACCTTTAGAGAAATTGCTAATGTTAGTGAGTACAGTATCCTATGCCATCAAAAGGCATTTGGAGACAGTTTCAACTGTGAAGAGAGGACTTTGATCTGCAGGTTTGACAGGTCGAGTGACAGAAGCCATTGCTAAGATTGCGAAATAGTAGAAAGAGGCTTGCTTGGGCCATGAATCACCACCGTCTTATGGTCTGACGAATAACAATTTGAAATCTTTGGTTCACCACGCAGGGTTTTTGTATGCCATTGAGTATGCAAAACAATGCTTCTTCAGTGTGTTGCACCAACTGTCCAACATGGAGGATGAAGCGGGATTGTCTGCGGCACTTTTGTCAATGACTTGCAATGACTTGACCATGAAATACCCTTTCGTGTACACTTAGTTGGTGAGGGGTTCATCTTAATGCAAAGATAATATACAATAAACATACCTTCAGGCTATGTCTGATCTATGTTATTGAGAGAAGAACAAGACGGTAGGCTTTTAATCATGGAATGGCCAGCACAGTCTCCCAACTTAAAGCCCATCAAGCTGGTTTGGGATGAACTGGGCAGAACGGTGAAAGTAATGCAACCTACAATTGTGAAACAATTGTGAAACATTTGTGACCCGCCACGTACATTTAGGTAGGCCATTCCATAAATAGAGTGGAAATTTGGTCTGATGGTTGTTGAAAATGTACCTTTTTTTTTTCAACAAAGACATAATGAATGAAGATGTTTAATGTTCAGTTAATTATTATTAGCAGTTTTTTACAGACGTGTAGCATTTTTGCAACTCTGTTACCAAATTCTATGTTGATTTTTGAATAGTTACCAATTGGCAGGTACCAATCATTTTAACTAACAAGTATATGTATTACATTGTTAATTTAGGAAGCTTAACAGTAAAGTACAAGTGGTAAAGCTTATTTTCATTAAAAATTACTGAATAACAGGGTCGAACTTTGTGTAACAGGTCACGTTGGGTAACAGGGTTGCAATGTGTGTTATACCTATAATGATCATTTTAGAATATGATTTTAAATAAAGTTTGTGAACCTTTGCTTCTAGTATCTGGTGTGACCCCCTTGTGCACCAGTAACTTCAACTGAACGTTTCCAGTAACTGTTGATCAGTCCTACACACTGGCTTGGAGTAATTTTGCCATACAGAACAGCTTCAACTCTGGGATGTTGGTGGGTTTCCTCACAAGCACTGCTTGCTTCAGGTCCTTCCACAACATTTCGATCAGGTTAAGGTCAGGACTTCCAAAACATTAACGTTAACCATTCTTTGGTAGAACTACTTGTGTGCTTAGGGTTGTCGTCTTTGCTTCATGACACACCTTCTCTTTAGAATCAGTTCACAGACTGATGTCTTGACATTTTCCTTTAGAATTTGCTGATATAATTCAGAATACATTGTTCAATAAATGATGGCAAGCCTTTTACAAAACACAAGGCTCATGTAAACCAAAAAGTTACATTTTGTTCCCATACTTCCACAAAACATTTTTCCAATGACCTTCTGGCTTGTTGATGTGATCTTGAGAAATGCAAATGGGCAGCAATATTAGTTTTGGAGAGGAGTGGCTTTCTCTTTGCAAACCTGCCATGCACAAGATTGTTGGCCAATGATGTCAGACGGTGGACTCATGAACAATAAAATTTGCCAATGTGAGAGAGGCCTTTAGTTGCTTAGAAGTTGCCCTGGGTTTCTCTGTGACCTCACTGACTATTACATGCCTTTCTCTGGGTGTGATTTTTGTTGGTGGACCACCCCTGGGGAGGTTTACAGTGGTCTTCAATGTCCTCCATTTGTACACATTCTGTCTGACTGTAGATTGAGAGTCCAAACACTTCAGAGATGGTTTTGTAACCTTTCCTTACCTGTGGAGCATCAACAACTATCTCCTCTGTTTGTACCGTGTCATGGAGATTAGCCTTTGATCCCAGACCCCTGTTCTTTAAATAATTGTCATCCAACTGATTGAGAAAACATGACTAATTTCACCTTCAAATTAACTGATTATCCTAGAGGTTCCTATACTTTATAATGACTAATTATAATACTTTAGTCATTTGTTTAATTGGTTTCTCTTTATATACTCGTAGGAATTGTGTGAAAATCTCACTATGTTTTAGGTCATACCTTATTTCTGCAGAAATATCGAAAATTCTAAAGGGTTCACAAACTTTCAAGCACCATGACTTTTAATTGAGAAGCAATTGCTCATTCCACTTGCCCTTATTACCAAACGTAGCCTACCACCTGAGCATGATTTACACTAAAAATAACTTATATTATTTTTGTCTCAAAGCCTAAAAAAGTCAATGAATAATAGCTGTTCTTTTCAATATTTATATTTTGTTAAAGCTATACCTATAAATGTTATATATTTATATACAGTGCATCTGAAAATTATTCTAGAAACGATATCACATAATGACAATGTGAAAGATGTGTTTGAAATCTTTATAAAAAATAAAAAACAAAAAAGCACATGTACATAAATATTCACAGCCTCAGCTCGATACTTTGTTGATGCACCTTGGCCATCATTTGCAGCCTCTTTTTGAGTATGAGGCTAATGCTTGGCACACCTATTTTTGGGCAGTTTCTCCCATTCTTCTTTGCAGGACCTCTCAAGCTCCACCAGTTTGGATGGGAAGCGTCAGTGCACATCCATTTTCAGATCTCCCCAGAGATGTTCAATTGGTTTCAAGTCTGGGCTCTGGCTGGGCCACTCAAGGACAATCACAGAGTTGTCCTGTAGCCACTCCGCTCTCTTGGCAGTGTGCTTAGGGTCATGGTCCTGTTGGAACCATCTCACAAGTCTTAGATCCAGAGCAGTCCTGACTACTCTCGCAGTTCCTGCCACTGAAAAACATGCCCACTGCATGATGCTGCCACCACCATTTTTCACTGTAGGGATGGTATTGGCCAGGTGATGAGCGGTGCCTGGATTCCTCACTTGCCATTCCAGCCATAGAGTTCAATCTTTGTTTTATCAGACCAGATAACTTTTTTAATGGTCTGGGAGTCCTTCAGGTGCCTTTTGGCAAACTCCATGCAGGCTCTCATGTGCCTTTTACTGAGGAGTGGCTTCCGTCTGGACACTGATTGCTGGAGTGCTGCAGAGATGGTTGTTCTTCTGGAAGGTCCTCTCTCCACAGAGAAAAGCTGGAGCTCTGTCAGAGTGACCATCAGGTTCTTGTTCAAGGCCCTTCTCTCCCGATCGCTCTGTTTGGCTGAGCGGCCAGCTCTAGGAAGAGTCCTGGTGGTTCCAAACTTCTTCCATTTACGAATGATGGAGCCACCGTCATTGCCACCCTCATTGGGACCTTCAATGCTGCAGATATTTTTCTGTACCCTTCCCCAGATCTGTGCCTCGATACAATCCTGTCTCTGAGGTCTACAGACAATTTCTTGGACTTCATGGCTCGGTTTGTGCTCTGAGATGCAATGTTAACTGTGGGGCAGACAGGTGTGTGCGCCTTTCCAAATCCTGTCCAATCAACTGAATTTACCACAGGTGTACTCCAATCAGGTTGTGGACACATCTCAAGGATGATCAGTTGAAACAGGATGCACCTGAGCTCAATTTTGAGTGTCATGCCAACGGCTATGAATACACACTTCTTTCACATTGTCATAATTGTCAAACACGTAGTGCTTGTAGATTTCTGAGGGAAATAATGAATTTAATCCATTTCGGAATAAGGGAGTAACATAACAAAAATTAGGAAGAAGTGAAGCACTGTGAATACTTTCTGAATGCACTGTAAATACAGATGTTCCCATTCAAAAACTGTATGAATAGCAAATCTGTTACCCAACAAAGAGTAACAGGGTTGCACATGGCTGCAAGTAACTGGGTTGCAGATTTAGCCTAAAGGAAGCTATTACTCAGGATGGGTTAGATAGTTTGGGAGCACATGTTGCGTGCTAGCTATTTTTAAGTATATAGTTTCCATAAATTAAACAAAAACAATATTCATATATATATTCTAGCAAACATGTTGGTAACAGCGTTGAATCCTTGAGGATGATGAGGTTTGTTTTGTATAACAGATTTATCAGAATTAAATATTGTTTCTTTTGGTGAAACCCTTCGAAGTTGTCTCTGCTATTTTCCACCACAACATGGATAATTGACACATACCTGTTTGAATATTCAGCAATCAATTCAGTCAAAATGTGATGATGACTTTTGGCCTTTTTACTAACAGTAACATACTTGTACATAATTTGTCTTATTAATATGCAGTTCTGCAGTGACTGTCATTCCCTGCCAGAGATGGGTGGGGCTAAGGCTTAGGAGGGCGTGAATGATCTTGAATGGGCGTGAACATAGGGGACCTCTTGGGGTGAGATTTTTGGCAAATCTTTAATGGGCGATTTCTCAGTACTGCAATACCAAGTGTCAACATTGAACAATCAAAGCTTTCCAAATATACATTCTAGTTCAGTGAATGATATACCATTTGAAAGCTCTGAATCTGTACTTTCATGAAATGTAAAAACAAATAGGTGTTTGATCCCATTTGTGGGAACTTCTGCAAGTTTGGAAAAGAACCTTCTGAACCACACAAATTTTCATTGTAGAAAAAATGTGATCTGTGTGTTAGGCAGTTATATCTGCAGAATGTAGCTATTTTGCTGAGTCAAATGTTTATATAATATTTTGTTAAACTGAACAATTCCATGATTTGTATAAGCACCAGGTTTCAGTCAGGTTGAAAATCGCCCAAGAATTCTTTCATATAAAATACATTTTTTCTAATATCAGAGCTTTTAATACACTCTCTATGGGTTCCCGGGAAGGCTTGCAGTTACACGCTTTTGTCAAACGTAATAAGAAAAGAATGGGTAGCAGCCTACTGTCATTGGTAGCAGCTGTCAAGATGGCTAGCGTATAGTGCATCTCGATTGTCTCTTTGAAAGAAGTTCTTTTTAGTCGTTGAACTTATCACAGTAAATTGGCAATGAAACAATTAGGACCTCCCAAATATTCAACAGGTTTCTACTAAGGGAAGGAAGTCCTACACCCGAAGATCTTCCAAAAAATTGGTACAAACAAATCTCAACTTGGACAGGAGTTAAGACATCCCTGCGAAATGCAATGGACCAGGAATGTCTGAATGCACTGGCCATGCTTTCCATGGAGAAAGTCCTCATCATGCCTAATTTTAATGAGAAAGTCATTGACTGCTTTGCTGCATTCAAAGAGAGAAGCGCACAGTTTCATTACAAGTAATGTAGCCTCTCTCTCTCTCTCTCTCTCTCTCTCTCTCTCTCTCTCTCTCTCTCTCTCTCTCTCTCTCTCTCTCTCTCTCTCTCTCTCTCTCTCTCTCTCTCTCTCTC
>JACXGM010004254.1:0-29973 GCA_016801145.1 Umbra pygmaea | reverse complement strand
ACTTGGTGAGCAAGCTATTCCAGGCGCCAGGTGCAACCTCTGAGGCGCGGCTATCCCGCAGCGTTCGTCCTCAGTTGGCAGAAAAGGGGATTTTTGTGTACCAGTTGACAGGGAAGAAAGTTCAGCCCTCACCTGGGCATTCCTTATTCCTCGTGCCTATCGTACAGTTCAGCTTTTCCCGGGAAGCATTTCTGGTATTAGGTGTCGAGTCAATGTACCTTAGATCTCGGCCAGCTGTTGCAGTCGTTTACGTGATGACAGGTTAGCCCGTCCATATTGCATACTTGGTGTGACTCGGAGACTTCAGACTAGCTACCTGACAGGTCCAGAGTCCATGCCCGCGAGGCCCTGTGTTAAACTTGCTTCGCTACACATAAAACATATGGAGTCAGATTTATAGATATTAAATATCTACGAGGCAACTAAGATCAATAAGATCATTCTCCACGCTTTCTGTTAAGCCATTATCTACCTGTTTTAACTCAGAACAATTATTAAGGGAAAGAGAAATATATCAATTATTAATGTATTAATTTATTGTGCATATTAATGGTATTCTCTCAAATTCCCCTAACTACAGTTCAACGTAAAGGCGCACAGTGAAACGGAAGGAGAACTTCACTCCTATTTCATGAAGCAGTTGTTTCGCTGGGAGGAATTTAGCCTTCTTCATGGTGTAAATTATGATTTTTCTGCAGCTTTAAAGGTTCTCCTCTGGAAATGATTTTCTGGGAGTCACTTGTGGTTGACAATAGAATGTTTTTAATAAAGGATTATCTCGTTTAGAAACAGGGATATCTCAGTACAAGGTATAAAGACGTGAGGAGGAAATGCCCTGAACAACAGTATGGGTTGACATATACGTATATAGACCCTGGGTTGTTGTTCACATATTCAGCACCTTCTAGAAGACCCCTATCTCTTAAGTCTGGGTCACATGCCATTTCCCCCTATCCTTGATTGTCTGAGAGAAGTTAAAGTGACATTTATTATTAAATATAAGAGAAGCATACACATATGTACTTTATACTACTGAAATTATTTATTTAATTGGAACAGTGCATGTTAATGAACAAACATGGAATACATGCATGTAAACATGCCGGATTGTAGCCAAGGGCTAATTTCCATCCGTAGTCCCACAGGCTAAGGTCACACAGGTCACAAGACATTGCATAATAAAATTTACATACACAGTTAGTACATCGTTAATCAATAAATTAACAAAAGCCCTATATACAATATTCACATAAGATTTAAAAATGCATTCAACCTCAAAGATCCATATACACATTACAGAATAAAAAAATTCAGAAAAAAATACAACATACCCACTAATGTGTGCAACTTTGGTTTGCCCATAGCCATGTTTTCCACTAAACTTTAAACAAGCGATATGTAGGGCATTCTCTCAATATAAGAGGAAGACTATTCCACAGGTTCCCACCTCAGACAGACAGTACGCCTGTGGGGTATTATCAGGTCTCCTCTAGTAGAGGCTCGAGTAGTCCTCTGCAAATTTTCTTTAGATTTGATAAACTCCTTCAGTGGTAGAGGAGCGAGGGAGTGTAGATCCTTGTCAAACAGGCCATTTTCAAATTGATCATATTTCGAAACTCCATTAGTCTATGTTTTTTTTATAACATGACAATAGTGGTGGGTTAGTGTTTTTTTATCAAGTGTTTTTAATGCCTTTTTATAGACTTTCCATGGTTGCAAGTGTTATGGGGCAAGCAAGAGACCAGATAGTCAAACAATAGTCAAAATGAGAAATAATCATTGAATAAAAATATGTTTTAGCAACATCCATGGTTAGATTATATCGAATGTTGGAAATTTTGAAGATTAAATTTGACTACCTGTGCTACCTTTTTTACATGTCTTTTAAAACAAAGTGTTGGATCAAGGACTACCCCAAGGTATTTAAATTCTGAGACCACGTCAAGTTCCACTCCATTCATAAAAACATTGGATCTGGTTACTTCGACCTGGCGTTTTGAGAAGTATATGCACACAGTTTTTTCTGGTGTTCAACATGAGGCATGAATCCTTGACCCAGTCCTGCACATAGACTAAAGCATCTGTAAGATCAGCAGCTGCTTTTTGGACAGTTTTTGCTTGAGTGTAAATCACTGCGTCATCCGCATACATCTGCGAGAAGACGTTTGGACATGAATTTGGTTATTGATAAAAATTTAGAACAGAATTGGCCCAAGAATAGATCCCTGCGGAACACCAACTCCAGAATCTAGACAGGGAGTGTTAGTGAGGATTTAAAGGAGTGCTAGCTCATTTGATTTTATACAGTAAACAGGATGGTGTATTAGTCAGGACACAAGGAACAATGATGAAGCGATGCAATTGCTTTCTTGAAGGATATTGAGCTTTATCGAATCCAATAGTAAAGATGCAATTCATCCAACATTCCACTTGTATTTAGTAGTAAAAACAAAATAAACAAAATAAACCACAATCAGGCCCTGATATATTTACATACAGTTATTTACCACACATCAGGAATAATTATTCACATATGTAGTACAAATCAGGATTACTGAACTTAATTAACATGGATTTCACATTAAGCCTGAATGTAGCATTCTTATTCAGAAACTATAATCGTAGGAAATATAACTTTACTCTCCAGGGGAATAAAAAACGTCCTTCTTTAAACAGATTACTGGAGGAGCAATAGCAGCACCCTCTGGCTAAATGAGAGCACTGCACAACACCATCACATGACCTCAATTAAGCTACTGCGTCACAAACAGCAATAAACGTGACTTTGTGAACTCGCATCTAAAATCATACCTTAGCCAGCTCACTATTCCCTCTACTCATGGAAAACATACACCTGGCACAAATGTTAGCTGAATTATACATATTTATGATATGTAGCACATATTGTTGATCACAGGTGAATACATGGTAACTCATCTACAGAAGCACAATAACATAGCGGCGGACACTTACTTTATGTCAAGAACTGAACTCTTGGGAACATTGAAGATTGGTAAACTCAGGATAACTGGAAATCTTAAAGCAGGGGTATTCAACTCTAACCCTACGGGGTCCGGAGCCTGCTGGTTTTCTGTTCTACCTCAATGTTAATTGGACTCACCTGGTGTCCCAGGACTAAATAAGTCTCAGATCAGAGGGTTGCAAGGAAAAAGTGGAGTGGATCTGGCTTCGAGGTCCAGAGTTGAATACCCCTGTCTTAAAGGATTGTTCCACAGTAAATCAGATTCATAGTATAGCATATACAAACGTCACCATAGATGATTTATGTCATATACACATTTGTTCTTTTTCAATATATCAGAGAAAAGCCAATAGTACATTTCAGTTCCTTTTGCATCCACTGGGGTGCTTCTGTATCCGTCTAAACTTGAGCTACCACAACTCCCAGAATTCCACGCGAATATAGTGCCCGTCCCCATTTGAATGCACCGACACAGAACATGGGTAATTAAACAGCACACCTCTGTAGAGCTTGACGCAAGAAAGTTATACATATTTGTTTTAGAAATTGTAGTCTAATTTCTATTCATCATGCCCGTTTGGTGTTCTGTACCTGGTTGCAAAAATTACAAGCAAGCCCAAAAAGAAGGAGTAATTTTTCACACTTTACAATAGGCTATAAAAAGTTAGGGTCTGCAGTTGGCATTTTAGGTCGGAAGATTATGAAAGGGATCTACATGCTAAATTAACCGGCACTACAGCCCGAAAGCGTCTGAAAAGCAAAGATCCCATCCACTTTTCTTCATCTAGAAAGAGTAGCCTATATATAGTAAGGTATATTAATTTACCCACTCAGCTAGCTACTAAATACAGCTGGCACACTACACATTCAGTACAATAACATTACCACAGACTTGTGTGCTCCATTTTCAAGGTACAGAAAATAGGTTTAATAAACTTACTCATCTGTTAATTGTCCTCTTGCTTCTTCTCTTTCCATGTGTGCTGGAAAACTTCAGTGATTCAGTGACGCATATGCGGTCGTCAGTCATTTTTGGTTCAATGCTTAAGTAAAGCTTGTCCACGATCCCATTCATTGTAGCAAATGCTTTTTTCTTCAGTAGTCATGGATGGACATATTCCCACAGAAGCACTTAAGCAATTAGAATTTAACCGCGTTTCAACTGGATTATCTGCAGAACATGCTGCCCTGTTGAAGCTGAATATCAAACTCCATTTGTTTAATGTTCTTTGGTGTACTCGGCTGCAAACATGTATGGTTGGATGTCACTCAGAATGTAAAAGCAAGTTGTAAAATTCCTCATCTGCAAATCCTAGGTTAGTAGCAATTGTGTTACCAGCTACTTTGGTTACTAAGTGTTTCACAGAATCCAGAGAACATGCCGTGTGGGCGGGGCTGGAACAAGAAAGCCAGCATTGTAGTTCTATACATACTGAAAAAAATCATACCACCTCATCTGTTTAGCATTAAAACGGCTGATAGAAACATCACAGAAAGACAAGCTATACCTTAAAAAATCAAGGACAACCAAGGCTTTAAGGAGTAAGGTTTGAAAGCCAGATCAGTATGACAGGGATGCTTATTTTCGTGACAGCATACATGCCTATATTCATTTTTCCTATCTCCACAGTCCATTCATACCACAGGGTGACGTCAGAGCATGAAGTTTCCCCGCAAAATTTCAAATCTTGCTCTCTCACTAGCCAGGCATGGATGAAACATATCTCATTGTTCTACAAATGTATGTCTGGGAGAAGCTACTAGCACCTTCAGATAGCTGTAAGGTGAAGTTTCCCTTTAACATTCAAACATATAAGATACTTCCCACTACGGAGTTCATCACACGTGAACACCTGTTCTACTCCTACTTTGCCGACAGCAACAGGCTACACATTTCTTACCGAAGTAAAACAAGACTGTCTTAAAGTGACAGGCACCCAGAATGTCAGAGCCTTTTGTACAGGGAGATTTGACACAATCTACTACCACATACTGTTTCCTGAGGGACATATAAAAACCATACAAGTGCTTGATTAGAGATGTTAAACTGAGTCAACCTGGATATTAAAATCTGATGGTTTACAGGGTCAAAGGCTTTGTTCAAATCTAAGAAGACAGCCCCGACACAAGGACTCTTATCAAGCAAACCTTTTATGTTTTCTGTTAACACACACAGGGCATTATCAGTGGAGTGATGGGTCCGAAAACCAAATTGTAATGGATGTGATGAAGGTTGGACATTTTCCAGATGGACCGTCAACAGTCTGACTACCCACTTCTCCGCTATTTTTGATATAATGGAAGTATGCTGATAGGTCTATAGTTGGACATTTCAGTTGTAGCACCTGATTTAAATATTGGTGTCACTACAGCCACTTTCCAATCTGACTGGACTATAGACTGGTTAAAGGACATATTGTGAAGAGTACAAGAGGGTCCTTGTACTCTTTCAAAAAATGTGTATTAAGGCCAAATGCATCAAGGGCTTTTGAATGTTTCATACCAGTAATCATTTTTGTTACTTCATAGTCTGAAATTTCAGTGATTTCGAATACAGGCTGATGTAGATCAGTAACATCGTCAGAACACAGAGATGAAGAAAAATTCCTTGCGATCTCTTTCACAAAATTGATAAATAAACTGTTGAGATTATTGGCTGTGAAAAGTGGATCTTTAATAATCAAGTCATTTGATTAACTTGAACTTGAAACAATTAAGTACTCTGTGAGGGGATCACTCTCAAAATTATCTGGCAAATGGCAATTATTTATTTCTTACTTTAATAGCTTGCAGAGGCTGCCCTTAGACTTGACATAAATCATATAATGCCCATCTAGAATGTATTAGTATTATAATTTATTGTTATTATTATTGTTTTATTTTATTTTTTCCTGTGTGTACATTCCTGTATTGTATTTAGTATTTTGTTTTTATTTTTTATTTGGGGTGTGGGTTTTGGGGGAGTGGTGGATGGGTTGAGATGACTAAAGGGAGGGTTGGGATGGGTGGCGGGTGTGATGATTAGCTCTCAGGTAGATGAATAAACATGACGTTGTATGAACTATATTATAAATGCCGTTTATTTAGACCTCTGCATAGGATGAAGAAACAAAACATAAACGATGGATATAAGAAACCTAACAGAGCGAGAGCCTATACTTGGGTATAACTAAAACACCCACAGAATGACAAAAAACTAACACTGAAACTAAGGCTTGAAATAGTTAAATCAAAACAACAACAGTACTACAGTACTCAGAAGGCATGAATCCAGAATATCGTACTCACGAGAGCCAAACCAGGACAAGAATTGATCCAGACAGGGAGAACACATTACCAATTACATCCAATGACCCAGCACTGACTGAAGAAACAATGACGGCTTTATACAGTAACTGGGTGATAGCAGGTGAATAGAATCTGGTTGATTAAGTCCGAGTTATGGGAAATGTAGTTCAGAGCACTCTAGAAAGGGGAAGTTGTAGTCCTCAGGAAAGAGGAACTGGGAAATGTTACAGCGGGTGGGTGGGAGGATTGGAGATCAGTGTGGATTTGTGGAGTATCAGGGGAAGAGGGTGAAAGTAATGAAGGAAAAAAAGAAAGAAAAATTGTAATTATACATTGCAATATATAGTTTATGTACTGGTTGTTTTTTAGTGCTGAAAATTTCTATAAATAAATATATAAAAAATAAACTATTAATTTGCAGCTCCAATTCCTTGTTGTTTTTGTTTAATTGTCAGCCAATCAGTTTATTTAGGATTTGCCATACTAATTTTCCCTTGCCGTTTGCATTCTCTATTACTTTAAGGAAAAAGTTAGCTTTGGCCTGTCTCAGACTCTGTTAACTTGTTTCGCATATGAGTAAACTTCTGACGGTCTGTTGTTAGACCTGATTTCAAAAATTGCTTTAATAGCAGGTCTCTAGCTGACATCAGATTTTTACATTCTTTATTCAGCCATGGCAAGTGGCACCTATTTTTACATTTATATCTCCCTCTACTCAAATGGGTTGAGATAACATCCTTCAGAGATTTAATAAATTTACTGCTACAAAATTCAGGATTGTCACCAGACAAGATTGTATCCCAGTCCAGTGATGACAGGGCTATTGTCACATTTTGTCGTTGGCTGTTAGGTAGAAACTATGAGACCTGTTATTTTTGGAGTTAGAAAAATTGTTATTAACCCTTGATTTGGACAGTTTCCTGGAAAAGAGTATAATATTTTGGTCTGAGATAAGTATAAGTAGTATCTGCAGTTGTTCATAGATCTTTGGCTGATGGAGGACGGTAAAGGCAAAGGAAGTAAAAGTCATCTCTGCAGAGAGGGACATTTTTACTGAAACATTTTCAATTTTGACCTCACTTGGCACACTTAGTTTTGAACACTACAGCAATACACCCAAGGCCGTAGCCAGGATTTAACAAATACCGAGGTCCCCCCCAAAAAAAGGTGTGACTGACAAACTATTTATTTTCAATAACAACGTGTGTGTGTTTTCCTGTATCAGGGTGTGAACTATTGAACTATAACCTATAGGTATTTGTGGCTACTTGTGCATCCTCTGAACCGGTGGAGATCATTTGTAGTGTATGCATCCTCTGAAATACACTTCGGTTCTCACCACTAACTGTAATTGATATAACAATATTTCCATTATTAGTTCAGTTGACTCAACTGTTAGATGATACAACACCTGTACTGCAATTTAACATAATAATAACAATAAAACAAGTAACTGACAATAATATAATTCAACAATAGGTTATGTTTGGGCCATGCTTAATAAAAGGATAATATTCATTACTTCACAACACCTTAATTATCCATATAATGTTTACCTTAATTGTCAGTGGATTAACTCCACTGGATTTCAGCATTTGAGTAGGATATAGGTTTGAATCTCATTGTTAGCTCTATAACATCTCATATTGTAGGCTATTTGCTGCATATTAGGGGTGGGCGATACTGCAAAATTTGAGTTTGATGATCCGATACAAAGTAATGCAGGGCCAGTATCGCCAATATTTATACCGATACATTTTACTATTAAATGCAGTGTATGTACTCTACGTACGGTAGTGTACCATGATTTATGAGGTATTTATAATTTTAAATATTTGTATCTTACTTTAGGAATGATTGACTTATTATGTTACTTTATACCATATTTTTGTCTTATTTTCAGACATTTTAGAAAGTCAGATTATCTCAGAGTACTGGAAAATAATTTTGCTTATTTTAAGCATATTTTATCTTAATTTAGGTAGGTACATACTCTTATTTTTGGGTGTGTGTTTTTGGAGTGTATTGTAAGGTGATTGGTGGAATTCTACCTGCCACCTGTGAGACTTTGTAAAATCGTGTTGACAGTGTGTATCTTCAGGATTCGCGGTTGGTACCGGCGGGTAATCAGTGTGCGCCACGCATTCGTTGGTGGACTGCACTGCACAGTCACAAGCTTCAGCAGCGGAGTTGGAGAAGCACTTAAGATGTTTTCATGACAACAGACTGTTGTTTGCACAGTGTGACAGTTCTATGTTTTGATCAAATGTGTAGAAGAGAGAAACGGGAAGTGGTAGCCTATCGATCCAATTGACGCTAATATTGATCTTCAAACAAGAGACCTAATATCGGTAGTATAGATATTTTGGGATCGATCCGCCTACCACTAATAACCATTACATTTCTCACCGTCCCTCCTTCTCTTTTTCTGCTCATCTTCTAATATCTTATAATTTAGTTTGTTGCAGCCTTTTCATTTTCGGTCATTTGAATGAAACTACAGGCAGAAATTAACATGGCGTCAAGTTTATTTTGAATACCGGATTTGTGAGTATTGATGTTTATGTGAGCTGTGCGAGACACTGAATTGCGTTCTTTAATTGGTTAAGGTAACACTCCGCTACAGCCGGCTACTTTCGTTTTGACATGACAGCAGTATAGTATGTGTCACGTGACGGTCCGTTGATGCAAGGATAATTGTTTCGTCAGCTATTTTCGACACTTCTAGAAAAAAATACAGAGGTCATGACCTCGGTGTCCTTAATGGTAGTTACGGCCATGAATACACCCCAACCTCTTCCTTTACCTCTTTCCCTTCTAAACACATTGTAATCAGAAAAAACAACACCAGCTTCAGGAGATGATTCTTTGAGCCAATTTTCTGATAGGCCTAATATATCCATATACCGCCATAACTTGCCCCCTTCCCCGCTTATGGGACCTGCTAAGATGCCCTTGACCACTCTCATGACTAGCAGAGAGCCCTGACTCACACACTCACAGGCCCATAATCGCAGGAAGACAATAGGCATTAGAATTAGAGACAGCCACTGTTCTCTCTCCTTGCCCAATTATAACATTCTAACTGTACCTTGACTGTCTTAATTAAACATACAGAATTACTTAGAATCACTTCTCAACAATGGCAACACCTGATCTAAAGTCCGGGAATAAAAACATTCTGCCTCGGCAGAAGCAATGTAGCTTCCTTAACACAGAAGGAGTGGAACGACAGCATGAAGATGTGTGGTTTAGAGACGTCACCCCTGCTTACTGGACGTATACCAATCCTGTGGGCCCTCTCTAGTTTTGGAGGTAAATGAAAAACAGTGGAGAGGACCTCCGCGAAGAACCCAGACAGGATCCCAATTGGATCATTCCCTTCAGCACCTTTTGGTAGTCCAACCACACAGAGATTACGGTGACTTGAGCAGCATTTGAGGTCTTCTCTGCTAGCTGACGCTTTTATTTTTCCATTAGGCAACTGTTTGTTCCAGGGCTAGAATCCAGTCGCTATAATTTGATGTCTCAAAACCTTCAAAACGGCAAGCCTGTTCATCAGCCACTGTGTTCTTGGGGTTGTACTCATCCTTCTTCTTCCCAGGTCTACAATTTTATCCCTGATGTCCTTACACAGCTCCCTGGTCTTGGCCATTGTGGAGAGGTTGGAGTCTGTTTGATTGAGTGTGTGGACAGGTGTCTTTTATACAGGTTACAAGTTCAAACAGGTGCAGTTAATACAGGTAATGAATGGAGAACAGGAAGGCTTCTTAAAGAAAAACTGAATTCTTACTGGTTGGTATAAAGTCCTACAGATCTGTCCAAGGAGTTGTGGAGACGCTGACAAGGCAGGGTTAGTTTCTTTTTTTTGATCAGTCATCAGCCTGTGCATGCCAGTGGTTACATGAGAAACCATGGCTTGGTCAAGGATTTTATTTATGGAAGTGACAAACATTGGAGGTCGTTAAGTCATGTATGCCCATGTAAAATATTACCAATCATCTTGCCTGTACAGGCCCTGTGGTTACATGAGAATACCTTTGGCTGATGGGTTCTGCCTTAGGAAGCCAACTGCTAATGGAGGTGGTTAAGTCTATATCATGGTATGTTACCTGTCACGACTTGAGGTGTGGTGTAGAGGAAGGAAGACCACAGGCAGGAGGATGTTTGCAGGTTTTAATATACAGTATCTCGAATAGTACTCATATAGGACGAAACCCCATACATATATATATATATATATATATAGACACAACTTCAGGCATACTGGTAATTACTGGGCTCATAACCACGGCCCGAACACGTATAGCTATCTACCTGGTGTTACGATGTAGAGACTTTCTATGGACTCCTTATATATATACTTTGGATCATTCTTGTGTTTATGTTATATTTTGGCCCCCCCTTGTGTTTGTATTCAGTTGTATGTGTTTCTGTACAAGGCAAGTCGGGCGTAAGGTACAGAGAGGGCATGGGAGAGTCATAGCCTTCTCTATGGGGAATATCATGTTCCGCACACTGGTGTTTTGTATCGGGTCATCACCATTGTATTTAAGCCAGGTGCTGTGATCACCTCGGTGTCTGTAATTGCCTCTGTTAAGTGTTCCAGAATTCTGTTACCTCTATTTGTATCCTCCAGCCTGAACACCTTTTGTATTACGGATTAAATCGTCATTGCCTGCAATTGTTTCCTGCTTTGCTTTCTACACGTGACACCTGGAAATACGCAGAATATATATGGGTACTTTCTACTTACAGCTTGCAAGTAACGACGTAGAGAGTCCAATATAATGTAGAACGAGATACCAAACCTGATTATACACCACACATCATCAATGGAAAATATAGTAATGAACCGCGCCTTCCTCTCATTCACCTGGACTAATATAGGAACTGAGCTAACCAGCTGAAAGTGATTTGCATAATTGGATCGACTCACTCCCCAATCAGTACCAGGTGAAAGAGAGGAAGGCGCCACATACACATAATGGAACTCAAATAGTCATTCAACAACCCAAAACAACAGTAAATTAGCACTGGTCCTAATACAATTAACACTAATACATTCATACCAAGGAGTCCAATACTCAGTCCATGAGGAACAGGAGTCCCACTGTGGGACTCCTGTTACAGTACCTAGCTCATTGCCCATACTTATTGTTAGTCATAAATGATGTACATGTTCTGAATAGAAGTAATATATGCACTGTTCCACAAAATTAAGGGAACACAGAACCATCACAGTATAACACCAATTCAATGTGTTCAATGTCCTGTTGGGAAGCATTGATTGTGAATCAATGTCACCTTTTTTGTTGCAAATGAACGTGACAACAGGTGGAATGGAGAGGCAGCAGCAAGACAACCCTCAAAAAGTTAGGCCACAGGCTGTCAGGGTTCTGAGGAGAAGACCCAAAAGCAGACCAGACAATGTAAGTACTATTTAAGTGGTTTATTGAAGGAAGTGAAGGTTAGGGAAATGTTGCTGAGGAATGTGTATCCGGGTAGATGCAGAGGCAGGTGGTGATGGCGGAGGGTCCAGTGTTCAGGTGCAGGAGGTGGGAGTGAGGGTTCCAGGCATCCAGGTGAGTAGCAGGTGAGCGTTAGTGGGCAGGTGATCTAATGTGACAAACGATCCAGCGGTGAGTGGGCCTCAGGTCCTTCCTTAAATGGGTTGACAGTAAAACAGGAACAAGTGTGGTGACAGGGGATGGCAGTTAGCTGGCAGAGAGAGAATTGGGTGGCCCCACCTACTCCTTCTGGAACAGGCAATAAGACAGGACAGAAAACACAGAAACAGGACTCAGGGAGCAGGGGTCATGACAACAGACAATTGCTCTCTCCTTATTCCTAAATCACTTTATTCTTAAACAGGAAGAACAAACACATGAGCAAGCTGTTCCAAGAAAAGCATTAATTTAGTCTTAGATGTATAACTTCATAAACATACAATCATACTTGTTTTGATTTTCTTCTTTAAAATTAACTGAATTGATATAAGCCTACAAAACAGTTTGCTTCATAATTGGCTGCTGAGTGTTACTGTACATTTATATGAGAACTGTACCTGGGGCATGCCTAATGAACTGGTGCACAAATGTAAAAGGATAGTCTGCAAAATACAATATGTGCAGAATGCGCCATGGGGCATGACTGAGGCACTGGGACATTAATGGGCAAGGACAATGTACAAATGAGGGAGAGTCAGTATCACATGCCCTGGTGACGGCGGTTCGATCCTTGGCTCAGCCACTGTGCCTGCCCTTCCTCCCAGTCTCCATCTGTCTCATTAGCATATGCTTCCTACTGTTCTGTCATTAAAAATGATACACAAAAATACCCCCCAAAAATTTACTAAATTAAAAAAAAACATTAAGGGCGATGGTGTCCTTGATTTTCAGAATTTTGTAGTTCATTCCAGTCATTAGCAGCAGCAAACTGGAAGAAGTGGTGGCCAAATGAGGTATGGGCTTTTGGGGTAACCAGAGAGATGTGCTTCCTTGAGCGCAGGCTGCGGCCCCAGCCCATGACAGACCCTCCTCCTCCAAATCGTTCCTGCTGGTGGTGTCTATTGAGGACTTGCCTTACAACAGGCCTACGAGCCCTCAGTCTGTACAGCCTATTGCGGACAGTCTGAGGACTGATGGAGGGATTGTACGTTCCTGGCTTAACTCAGGCAGTTCTTATTGCCATCTTGTACCTGTCATGCAAGTGTGATGTTTGGATGTACCTTATCATGTGCAGGTGTATTTACACGTGGTCTGACAATGCTAGGATGTTCAGCTGTTCTTCCTGTCTCCCTGTAGGGCTGTCTTAGGTGTCTCACAGTACATATATTGCAATTTATTGCCCTGGCCACATCGGCATGAGGACTCATGCCACCTTGCAGCATGCCTAAGGCACATTCACACAGGCAGAGTTGTGTAAAGTAAAAATTTTAATTACTTTTCTGGGTTCAGCTGAATTCAGAAGTTTTGGGAAGTTCCTGATGAAGACCAAAATGATCAGATGAACGGATTTCATAACTAACCAGTGATCTATGAAATTAATTGAGAAAAACATTATTAATCAGGGTAAGTAGTTCATCAGTGGTAAATGCCCATAACCTGGTCATTTTTTTAATTAGGAGCATCCCAAAAGAGGTGAACCTAGCCGAGTACTTTAACTTTGTACTTTATACAACTCTGCACACAGGTGAGCAGGGACCCTGGGCATCTTTCCTTTGGTGTTTTTCAGAGTCAGTAGAATGGTCTCTTTAGTGGCCTAAATTTTCATAACTGTGGCCTGAAATATTTAAGTGTTTTAACAACTGTTCCACAGGTACATGTTCATTAATTGTTTATGGTTCATTGAACAAGCACAAAAAACATTGTTTAAACCCTTAAATATGAAGCTCTGTGAAGTTAACCCGATTTTTACTAAAAGTACAGTGTCCTGAAAAACAGACTTTTCTTTTTTTGCTGAGTTTACTTCAAGCGATTTATGAATCTTGACAAATTGTATACATCTCTCACTCTTCCCCTTTAAAGGCCCACCATGTAGAAGTTTGCACAGTGTGTTAAACAAAAATACATTCTCTTTGAATTACCAGCTTACAAACTGCATTTCTTAAATCTGAAAACGCCAGATAACCTACACCAGCCATATTCAACTCTGGCCCTCGAAGCTAGTTCCACTTTTCATTGCAAACTCCTAATCTGTGACATTGACCTGGTGAGTGCAATTAATGATAAGGTAGAACAGAACATTGGCAGGCTCTGACCCTTATAGCATATGGATTGACTACCCCTGTACTAGACTACGCAGTGCTTTGTGTCCACTTGAGCAGGAAGTACAGTGAGGACATAATGAATTGTGCTCCCATAGTGTTTGTCAAATAAATTATGCGATTCAGGCTGAGCTTTTGTCTTGTAACAAAGCAATGCATTGTGTGGGGAATCATTATATCATATAAATTGCTTTTGTGGAAAGAAATACATTTTCACAGCTGGTTCCACTGTTATGCTATAGCACCTTTAATTTGAATAAATGTAATTTCCACCGTTAATAGCATACTGCCCTCTATCGCATCCAACCTGAATTACACACTGAAAGAATGTCTTTGAGCCACAAGTTTTCCCAGATTTCCACCCTCATATCTTTGTGTCTAAACTTGTTCAACTCCATCTCATGGTCACAAGACATCCCAAAAACAAAAGTACCACTTTTTATCGATCAAATTAATGCTCTGATGTGACACAGTGTGTGGGCTCCAACCAATAACCGAGAGAGTAAGATTGTACAGCACAAAGCATTTCTGACATTCAGCAGGGGATTTGTTCATAGGTCTTGGCCCTAATAGCAAACCCGTTCCGTATGTAGTGCACTACTTTTGACCAGAGGTCATCGGGACCAGGGTTTCATTTAGGAGTGGGCCTGTGTGAAATAATGAGGATATTATGGGCCAAATGTTGCCAGACTCAGCAGCCAGTTAGAAAGGGTACTTTGTCACTAAATCTAGTAGGAGGGTCACACAGCACAGCCTTTTATATATGGATGTCCCAATCACTTTGCCCTAGCAACACTCTGGATAAACAACAACAACAAGAAAAGAGCAGTCCATATCTAAGGTAAACCATTTATTAAACTCTGGACACATTGTGGATCTAGTATGTAAACACTATATTTGTTGGCATAAATAGCAGGAGAAAGATAAAAAAAATTGCAAGTTAAATTCCTTGTTGAATTTATTTCTGTGTATAAGGCAGGGCTGTGGACAGACATTTTGGGGGGCAGGGGCTCAAGAAAGAGGGCTAAATATATATATTATTTACACCGGCCAATAGGGAAAGCGTAGAGGCTGAAGTTCCCCCTGAGGACTATCTGTGCACATGCCTGGTAAAAGCTGTAACTTTGACATGTCAATTCATCTTAAAAATGTGTACAAACCATCCCGGCAAATCCCAAATTGTAAACCAATTGGTGTTGTCTGAACAAAACTGGTCTGTTCAAAAGTAGCGCAAGTGTAGATGTAGACAACAGTGGAGCATTTGGAACGCTGCTTCAGAATGTGATGATGTTCAGTGTGATTGGCTCCATGTTATCATTCTCCCTGCTCTAATGGTTTTGTGTCAGTGTGTGTGCCTGTGTGTCAGCAGTGACCAATCTGTTATGCTGCAGTCATATAAAATTACTTGTAACTGGCACTGGAGAACTTATCTATGTAATTGTGATGGGCAGCTAGTGGCCTTGGCCAGGATGACATTAGTCAAAGGTACACAGGCATACGTTCCTGGTTTGGGAGGAAGCAGGCACACCTGGGCTAGGTGGGCTTTGCTGGATAGAGGTGAATTCCTGGAGGAATAAGGGTTGGCTGAAATCCTTTGAGGGACATAAGAGGAGCCTTAGGGGGAAAAAGTGGCAAAGAACAAAAGTGGCCAGTCTGGACTGAGGTTATGAGACATAAAAGGTGCTTTGTTCACCTGTCTCTCTATTTCTCTCTCTCTGTTAATCCCCCTTACTCTATTTCCTTTCCCCTCTCTTTCTTACTTGTTAGCTATCTTACTTTCTTTTAGCTGTATCTATCTAACAGTGATATATAGGGACATCTAAGTTACTACTATGTTATCTTTCAAGGTTGATAATGATGACTGCCTGTCAGCTGTTGACAGAGAACTAACTTTATGACAGTGCTTCTATTTACAACATGTACATCATTTATGACTAACAATAAGTATGGTCAATGAGCTAGGTATGGAGTAACCAAAACCTAATGACTTAACCTACCGCACTCGATTATCTGAACTTGCGGCACTACAGAACTCTGATTAGATGATGACAGAGAGAAGGGTTACCTTTTCCCCACAGTCAAATTCTATAGAGAGAGTTTAAAAACAACACATAATATGTATGTTGTGGAATGAGCTAGACCACAATCTATAGATAACCTAGAGATACTGTAAGGTCATGGCTATGGGTTCAACTCTTCCTTAAATAATGTTGTTTTCTCTGTGACACATCAGTAAAATCACATCTTAGATGTTTTACTGCATCATTGTAGTAACAGCAAATCTTGAAACTGGTGAGAGTTGCTGTGATGCAGCAAGGACAATCGCAAACTGTACATGTAAAAAAATTGTTAGAGAAGAATCCCTTCGTAAAATTGTAACAGACATGTTGTTAACAGATGTATGTATAATAAAGTGCTAGCTTGAGAACTTTTCTCCAATAACATATTATAAAATCTCATTTTTCAAGTTCAATTCCACATCCCAGCATTGGTCAGTGGGGCGGTCTAAGCTCCTGACTCAAGGGCATTCATATCCCTGGACAACGGGGTTTGAGCCCTTGCTTGGCCTTCCTGTCTGTTTCCCTCAACATAGCCCAGCCTCTGCTTCATAGTGTTGTGTCAATAAAAATAATTTAAAAAGTCAGCTAGTCTCATTACCAGTGTTGGGGAACGTTACTTAAAAAACTAACTTGTTATTTCACTTAGTTACTTCTCCAAAATGTAACTACGTTACTACATTACTCTTTATTGAAAGTAACTATGTTACGTTACTGCATTACTCTTTATTGAAAGTAACTTTTTTTTAATCCTTTTTACATATGCTTTTTGGTGTGTCTAGGTTTAGTATCATCCAATACTCATTGGACAAAAGTATCAATTTATTAACCTTCCCAAGTATTTAAATTATTTTCAATCAAGTTTAATGGTAAGTCGATTAGGAAATAATAAATTATTTACAGAAAGGGCAGCAATTAGGGTTAACTGTCTTGCTCAAAAACAATGAAAGAGGCTTTACCTTTCTAGTGTGTGTGTGTGTGTGTGGTGTGTGTGTGTGTGTGTGTTTGTGTGGGGTGAACCAGGGTCCCAATGGACCACAATCATGGGCCCTAAACAACTAGGCCACCTTGCCGCCCCTAGATAGTGGTTGCCTGACCATTTTGGGTGCAGACTTATGGTAACTACTCTCTATGGACATGATCCAATTGATCAATATCATCAGTCTATTTCTGACAAATGTGTGAGTGTTTGTATGTAAAACTAATTGAATCTCAATGTCTGAGTATATCTCAGTAAAGAAATACAGATAAAATAAATGAATATGAGTATCATACAATGTGCAATGAGATCACACTCCTAGTAATGCTATACTGTAATTAATGGAGACACATGAAGAACACATTGAGCAGGACTGAACCAGAAATATTGAGTCTAAAAGGTAGTGTTTAGATCTGTTGGGTGGCAGAATTATAGGATTCTGAATGTGTGTTTATAAGCACAAATACACATGTTCTGAGTGCATGTTACTTGAATCCTTGCACACTTTATGCATGTAAAAAAACTGCCCTAAATCGCATGAAATTCGTTCTGAGGGAACTATTTTGTAAAACCGAAATATGTGAAATATGAACGTATGAGAGAGTCAATTCCGTTTGTAGGGAACTAAATTGAACACTCGAATAACGTTAAATATGAACATATGAGGAACATGACGTAGCATGTGAATAACATAGTTTTTGCTAGGGTAGAGGTCGGGGATGGTGGACGGGCGTATAATTCCACGACTTGCATGCCAGTTTTCGCGAGTTCAAATCCAGGCCGGCACTTTGTGTGTTTTGTTCTACATTGCTTGCATCATGCAGACATGCGATTATCGGTTTTTGTAATGTTCACCCTAACCTTAATTCTAACGTTAACCACAGTAACGTCAAATCTAACCTTAACCGTTAGTAGCCTCATGCCTAACCTTAACCGTTAGTATCCTCCTACCTAACCTTAACTGTGAATGTTGCAATATAATGAAATGTGTAGAATGTTTTCGCATTAGTCCGCTAAACGAAATGTACCGGAGCAACGTAATTGAAGTAGAAATATAGCCTAATAATGAAACGTGCAGTTCAAACGTAAAAAAAACTAAATATGTTGGCATATAACGTAATTCAGGTTTTTAAAATAGTTTGCTGAGAACATAATTTGGGAGAAATTTTGTGATGTACGGTTGAAAAAAAACTAGTGAAAATGACGTTTTCCCCAACACTGCGTTATCCCCAACATTGTTCATAGCTAGTGTTCAACAGAAATGCATAGAGGGTTATTTCAATAAATTAAATGTGTTTCCCAAAGGTTTTATTGGATTTCAACTGACAGTAAAATGCTTACCTACAGGGCCCTATTTCCACAAAAATAAAATACATGAAAAAATACAATGGAAAATAAATAATATTATCACAATAATAATAAACAAAACAAAGTGATACAAATAACAAAAATATAGATAATAATTTCACATGGATTTTACCAATATTATGCTCCAATCCCAATTGGTCATGTCTCCTCCAAGCCTTGTCGTGTCGGAACCCCTCAGCAGGTTTGGAAGGATGATTGCTCACATGCTTCCTCCAAGAATGTCTCGACAAGCTACTTGAAAGGTACCCCTGTATGACTAGCCACACATAGCACTCTACCAACAAGTTTCATTGATTAAGTTGGCAAGGCTGGAACATAAGGAGCGTTGAGGTGCAGAGGGAGAGTAAATCTAATCGGTAATTAGGACTGAGGATAGGTTTCAAGGACAGTATGCCATGAATAGGTGGTCCAGGTATGAGACGCCAGTGTACAGTCTTTGGATTTGTTTGGCTGTTATTCAATTTAGACTGGGGTTGGAATGACTAACAGCTATTTATTCTCCTTCATTATAGTGGCATGTAGCTGTAGTGGGTTTCTGTGATGTTAGGAAAGAGCTACTGTTGACACTACAGAACACCCAGCAGAGAGAAAATGACAGGGAACAACAGCAGAATGGATTGTTTCTGGTTTTGAATGTTCTATTCAGAACAATTTGCAGTGAAGATGTTAAGGAGTCTGCCCTTTTTACATAACTATAACACCATAAAACATCTGATGTAAGGTGAGTATGCATTCTATTGTTTTCACACACTAGTTCGTACAGTGGCCAATAATATTGTCATCCTTGGTAAATAAAAGCCAAACAAGGTTTGAAAAAAATGTCTATTGTTTATCCTCTTGGTCTTTCAGTCAATATATTAGCTCAAATCTAACAATTAAGTGAAGTAAAACTATTGAAAGAAATGTGTGCTACAAATATTGGCACCCCCATTTACTTTGTGCAACCTCCCAATGCCAAGATAACAGATCAGTATAAAAGTTCAATTTTTGTGAATATATTTTAATTAAAGATCTTACCAAGGGGGGCAATATTAGTGGAGGACACTGGATATATTCCATTCCAACAGCATTAACAGTATAATAATGTTGTGAGGTGTCTGTCAGAGTTGATAGTGAAGGGTGTCTGTCAACTGTTGATAGAGAGCTAACCTGAGATGTAGCTCCAGATTCAGCTGGGAACTAGAGGAGATGATGACAGAGAAAGGTTATATTGTCCCCAGAGTCAAATACTACAGAGAGAACTGAGATTACAGAAAAGGAGATGGTGAAGATATAATTGGAGAAAGTTTAACAACACACCAGCCGCAGTCAGTGAATAGTAATTGGGGACGCCAGGCTCGCATTACGTTCGGGACCGGAGTGAATGTAACGGTGTGTAGCGCATCAAACCCATTGTGTGATACTGTTCCGTTTCCCCCAGTCCGGAAGGTAATGCGAGCCCGGCATCCCCAATAAAGATCAATTCACTCTGGTCCCGAATGTATTGCAAGCCCTGCACCCCCAAGATCCACTGACCTTGGCTGCAACACACCATAAATATGTAGTGGTGTGGGCTAAGCACATAATCCAAAGCTGTGTTACCAAGCCCAAACCCAGAGATATCCCAAAGAAACTGTGAGTTCAGGGCTATGGCTCCAACTCCCTCATATATTGGTGTTTGCAAATTATAATACATGAGGCTACCAAAGGATGCAGAAGTAAACACTTCAATGACCACATAAAATATTGCAGCATAACATCTAGGGACTAAGACAGGGGAGGACTGGAGACATGGTCCTGCACAAAGAGAACCTCATGCAGGAGCAAACAAGCATGATTCAGACACACCCACAACCCAGAGGTAAGGCACACCGCAACCCCCAACCTCTCCATGAACGCCTTCCAGACATGCGATGTAAATTGGGGGCCGCGGTCCGACACTATTTCCTCTGGGATGCCATAGTGCCGGAAGACTTGAGTGAATAGGGCCTCCGCAGTTTGCAGGGCCGTGGAAGGAGGCAGAGGAAGGAGATGGCAAGCCTTGGAGAACCTGTCCACAATGTTCAAGATCGCAGGGTTACCCTCTGAGGGGGTAGGTCTGTGATGAAATCAACAACTCTAAATGTGACCAAGGTCATTGTGGAACAGGGAGAGGCATTAGTTTCCCTGTAGGTAGACGCCGCGGCGCTTTACTTTGGGCACATACCGAGCAGGAGGAAACATGAACCCGCACATCCTTAGCTAAGGTGGGCCACCAATACCTGTCAGCCATACAGAATGGCACGACCGATCCCGGGATGACCAGAGGAGGGAGTGGTGTGGGCCCAATGAATGAGTCTATCCCTAACCGATTCAGAGACATATTCGCGATTGAGAGGGCATCGCACATCGGAATATCGGTGGTGCGTAATGCCTGTTGTATTTCAGCATCTATCTCCCACATAACAGGAGTATATATACATGCTGCGGGCACGATTGGGCTATTATCCACCACTCTATCCTCTGTGTCATGTTGTCGGGAAAGGGCATCAGCCTTACCATTCTTGCTACCCGGAATATATGAAATGGAGTATGTGAACCTGGCTAGGAACAGCGCCCACCTCTCCTGGCGAGGGTTCAGTCTCTGCGCCGCTCGTATGTACTCCAGGTTACGGTGGTCTGTCAGAATGAGGAAAGGGTGCTAACCCCCTCAAGCCAGTGCCTCCATGCCATCAGAGCCTTGACAATGGCGAGCAGTTCCCTATTGCCGATGTCGTAGATCCGTTCGGCAGGCATTAACTTCCTCAAGTAGAAGGCGCAGGGACCCAACTTCGCCGGTGAGCCCGATCGTTGCTACAATACTGCGCCTACCCCCCTATCAGAAGCATCCACCTCCACGACGAACTGCAACGCCGGGTCGGGGTGTGCCAACACAGCTGTGGATGAGAACAGCGCCTTCAGGGAAGTGAAGGCACCATCTGCCTCAGGGGTCCACCGCAACCTGCCTGGCCCTCCCTTCAGCATGGACGTTATAGGGGCTGCCCCCTTGCCATAGCCACAAATGAACCTCAGATAATAATTGGTGAAGCCTAGAAACCGTTGTACTGCTTTCACCGTGGTCGGGGTAGGCCAATAATACATGGCTCTGACTTGGTCCGATTCGATCTCCAACCCGTCCGCGGAAATGCGATATCCAAGAAAGGAGACTGAGGTCTGGAAAAACAAACACTTTTCCACTTTAACGTATAAGTCGTGCTCCAACAATCTTCCAAGCACCCGACGAACCAGAACAACATGTTGTTCGCACGTGCCCGTATACACCAGAATGTCATCAATGTATATACGAACACGCCGTGGCCAATCATGTCCCTGAATATCTCATTGACGAACGCTTGGAAAACTGCCGGAGCGTTCATAGGACCATATGGCATGACCAAATACTCATAATGGCCTGATGCTGTGCTAAAAGCAGTCTTGTTTTCGTCTCCCTCTCGGATACGTACAAGATTGTAGGTACTTCTGAGACCCAATTTTGTAAAGAAGCAAGCGCCATGCATTGACTAGATATGAGTGGGAGGGTATAGGTGTATCAAACTGTGATCTTATTTAGGGCACAATAGTCTATGCATGGGCCCAGACCCCCGTCTTTCTCCTTCACAAAAAAGAAGCTTGAAGATGCAGGTGAAGAGGATTGATGTATATACCCCTGACGCAGCAATTCCATGATGTATGTTTCCATCGCCTCGGTCTCTGCATACGACAGGGGATATACATGACCCCTGGGCAATAATGGATGGCACAATCCCAGGGCCGATGGGGTGGTCATTTGGATGCTCATTGTTTTGAGAACATGCGAGCCAAGTCTGAATATTCAATGGGAATGGGAGTGTCAGAGGCACTGTCCGGACTTTCCACCGAGGTGGCCCTCAGCAAAACTGGCAGACACCTATCCAGGCACCCCTCGGACCACCCATTGACAGATCTGTTACACCAGGAAACAGAGGGATCGTATAAAGCCAACCAGGGCTAACCTAATACAATAGGGGATGACGGTGTATCAATGACATGAAATATAATATGTTGAGTATGATTTCCCTGACACATCATCATAACTGGTATGGTGGCTTGTGTAACATACCCATACCCTAGTCATGCGATCTAGGGCTTGAACTGGTAAGGGTCAATCCGGTGAGTGTAACGGAATGCTTAAGTCATGTACCAACTGGGTGTCTATGAAGTTTCCCGCTGCCCCTGAATCTACAAGGGCCTTAAGCTGGTGTGCAGACAAATAGTCTGGAAATATTACGGTTATTGTCATTTGTGTGTTACAAGACAGAGAGGATGAAGGTACCTGGGGTGATCCTAGGGGGCCTATGCTGCCGCCTCCTGGTCCCAACAGACGCAGGTGGCAAGTGGTTACATAGTGCCCCCGTTTGCCACAAAAAGTGCACTGCTCGGTTGTCTGTTGGGACGCTTCTGTGCATCCTGAATGCTCTTTCTGCCTATTTCCATGGGTACGGCTCCGGATGCTGGTCCTGCTGATGTTGTGTACACACTTCCGGTGCGTCCCAGTGCCTGGAGGATGCTGTCCAGTTTGATGGCCATGTCAACTACCTGGTTGAAACCCAACAATGCATCACGGCAGGCCACCTTCCATCGAACATCCTCTCTAAGATGGCACCGGAAGTGGTCGATTAGGGCCCAGTCATTCCAACCGGACCCTGCAGCCAACGTCTGGAACTCCAGTGCGTACTCCCGTGCCAATCTGGTCCCCTGACAAATGCGAACAAGGCGTTAACCCATGTCCCGGCCTTCAGGTGGATGGTCGAGTACGGACCGGAACAACTGGGTAAATGTCTCGTAATCATTGATTACGGGGTTGTTGTCCCTCCAGACCGCATTAGCACACTCTAATCAATGCCGACACCCTGTCCCACCCGCTGGCTTGTGGAGCCGTGGTGGTAAAGTAGATGCTTAATTGTAGCAGGAACCCCATTTTGAGGCAGTCCCATCATAATCCTTCGGGAGAGAGAGGTGAACCCCCATGGGGTTTAAACCCGGAGGACCTACCACAGCAGCAGAGGGTGTAGGTGCCAGAAGCAAACACAGCCAGGGTGAAATATCACAGCATACAGTGCTGGTTTTAACAAACTAAACTTCCTGATATAATGGTAACAATGATACATGTAATAGAATGCCACACTGACAGTAGTAGTATTAGCCTTTATTGTCACTTAATCAAAAGTAGCAGCGAAATTAGCCATCAACCTGTCCATACAAACAAAACATCACAAACAATATGACAAGGAGGTTAGACATGACATGAAGACAGGGATTGAGAAAAACAATACAGCTTAACATGAGGAAAGAAGAGGAGAAAAAAAAGGCAGCCCCAAACTATGCTCCATATTAAGGGGTACAGTGTGGGAACAGGAAAAAAACACCTCAGCAACACTGGCATATAATCAGCACATTCTGAACAAGATTTGCAACAGGGGTGGTGGGGGCAGGAAAAGTGAGGTAGCCAACCAGACAAGGCAGCCATCCGGACCTGCAGCCATGTAGGCGATGTTCACAGACTCGTCTGTCAGGCTTGCAGGTATGAAGCGGCGAAAGCGGGGGATGGGGAGGGGGGGATTATTTGTACATATGTGTGAGAGTTTGTGTGTGTGTAGGCCTGGAGAGATTTTCTATGCCTGGCAACAATCCCAAAAGTAACCAGTCTGCATGATGTCAATACAGAGACACTCTTGATCATGTCCCAGACAGAGTCAACAATCACCAGGTGTCTGGTGGTGGGGGAAGGAACAAGAAACAAGAGCATCTTACTGTAGCACTATCCGGGAGGATTTGTTATTCCAACAGCGGCCTTGGCCAAGGCCAGTGCTGGTTGTGGGGAGCCAAAATAGATAAGATTTGTTGACTCTTGGGGTAAAAATAATAATATTAACTTGGACTTATATAGCGCCTTTCAAGGTACCCAAGGACGCTTAACAAATAGGGGGGTGGGTTAGGGGTCTAGAGACTTAATGAAAGTCATTGAGGTGCATTTTGAACATGGGCAGGGATGGGTCAGAGCGGACATGGAGTGGTAGAAGGTTCCAGAGTTTAGGAGCATTGGCAGAAAAAGCCCTGTCCCCAAAAGTCCGCAACCTGGTACGGGGGTGGCCAACAGGTCCTTGTCAGAGGACCGCAGAGAGCGTGACTGAGTTTAGGGGTGGAGGAGATCAGTGAGGTATTTTGGTGAGAGTCCATGAAGAGATTTTTAGGTGAGCAGAAGGATCTTGTAAGTAATACGTGACTTGACTGGCAGCCTGTGGAGCTGTTGGAGGATGGGAGTGATATGCTCCCAGGGCTTTGTGTGGGTTAGAACCCTGCCAGCAGAGTTCTGTACATACTGGAGTCTGCTAAGGGCCTTGGTGGGCAGTCCAGACAAGACCCCATTAGAGTAATCCAGACGGGAGGTGATGAAGGCATGGAGAGGTGTCATAGTTACTGAATGTGTGAGTGAAGGCCGGAGTTGTGAGATGTTTCTGAGGTGGTAAAAGGAAGATTTGGTGATGTTGTTGATGTGGGTCCGGAAGGAGAGAGTGGTAAGCAACCACATTCCAATTTGCACCTCTGGTCCCTTTTGGTCAATCAATTTGGTCCATTTTGGTCTCCGAAATGATACATTTGCCTTTGCAAAGCTGTGAGCTTCTCCATTATATTAACCAAATTGTGGTTTATAGACCCAGTCTGAGTGCAGACAGCTTTGCCCACTGTTTCAATCATGACGGGCAGCCCTGTGGGGCTATGAACAGCTGTCACCGTCTTCTTAGTTTCACAATAAACCAGGGCGACGCCTTATCCCATCAGCAGAAGACCGGTTATCATGGTTCCGAATAGGTAGATATCTTCAACGTCCTCCACGGAAAGAGCCGCCAGACACACGACCCGCCACCTCTCCCATGCGTCCATCGTGTAGCCAGCAGCGTACGTTCTAGCAGGGCAGTCAGGTTCCCCCGAACCCAAGCTTCTCGTTGAGAATATGGTGTCAATTCCGTTTAGAGATGTGGGGCCTTATTTATAAAACTTTGCGGTGGATTTGCATCAAAAGTGGCGTACGGACGAAATATAGGACATGCGTATACAAAGAAAGATTCAGATTTATAAAAGCATGCGCACGCACGTCCTACGCCTTTTTCCCTTTATAAATCACAATCAACTCTAATGAGTAGCACAGCTTTTGCGGCTACATGTCACGCTCTTATTTGCCCATAAATAGTCAGTGAAACGCCCTAAAATTAATATTCATTGATTGAGAAAGCATGGGAAACACGGAGGAAAACCAAAAAAAGCCACTTCACTCAATGTGAAGTAGAAAATATTATTGGTGAGGTGGAAAAGAGGAGAAAAATGTTGTTTGAAGCGGACAGTGTGCCTATTACAAATGCCTGAAAAGGCGTTGGAGTGGCAAAAGCTTGTAGACGCTGTAAGAAAGTCGGACCGTGGCCGAAATATAAAGTGGTCAGATATCAGTCGATGTCAAAGCGTATAGCGCTTCATCGCGAAAGTGTGTCTGCCACGGTTCCGAATTGGCTACATTACAGCAACATGTCTGCATCCCAAATTATTTTGACATTGGTGGAATGCAAATGGTTTCGATTGATGAATGCATGTTCATTCTCATTTATTATCCTTATGGCAACATGAGTACAGTTAATAGCACGGATTACATTTGGGAAACCGGACAAATTGTGCTTTTTTGTTTGACTGTTCACCCGCCGTGTACGGAAACTTAATGTAATTATGCGACAAGCCTATTATACCGACTAACACGCCTGGCATAACCCGGCTAAGAGTTCCATCTGGAAAGTGCCAGTCGCCAGAAATCCTGTTGTTAGTGTTATGAAAGGCGCCACTAAATAATATGCATTATTAGCCTATTGTTATTATTATATTCTAACAGTGCAAGATCAGCTATTGTGCGTCATTACGCATTGTGATGGCATGGCTTTTTTAACCATCCATTTGATTGTATCTGAAAATCTACAGAGTTCGGTATTAATCTAATTGTAAATGGAAAATAGTTCTCCACAAATGGAATTTATTGCATATTTCAAAATGGTTAAGACATGCGTCATGATGAAACTCATTTAAAAATGAAAATAACTAAATGCATAGAAATTAACACTATGTTTCTGTATCTGATTATGACAGTTATACTATGAAAACAATATTCCCCAATGGACAATAAATACGATCTATTATCTATTTATTATATATCTATCTATCATCATCTTTATTTAACTATCTGCACCGCCAGACAGAGACATCGACAAGAATATCAGTTTTAAACATGATTTTGTTCTGTTTACCGTATTATTTATGAGGATGAATTATGTAATATGCCAATATTACAGATAATATTTGAGTGTTCTTCTTGCAAATATGTGCAATATGTGCTTCATTTGCATTTACGTTACAATCTTGTTTTATTTTGTTTGTTTTTCACTGCAGGCTGATAATTGTAAGCATGGCTTTGTGACATCTTCATATTATTAATGAGAGGCAGTATTTCGATTTAGTTTAAACATCGCTCTGCACTTTCCGACAGATCTACAGAAGCCTACGTGTTTTATCCATCTGCCGATGTAGTTAAGGAAATATAAGGATATATTATACCATTAATATGCACATGAAATTAATACATTAATAAATGAAATATTTCCTTTTCCCTTGGGGGGCAATGTTATGAGTTAAACAGGTAGATAGTAGCTTAATAAAGCAGCGTAGAGAATGATCTTATTGATCTTAGTTGCCTCGTAGATATTTAATATCTATAAATCTGACTCCATGTGTTTATGTCTTAGCTGAGCAAGATCCTCTGGAAACCTGACAGGTGGAAACTTGGAAACCGCTAGATAGCTAGTCTAGACGTGCCAAGTCCCACTATATGAAATATGTACGGCTACCTGTCCTCACGGATGTGCCTGCTGCGGGCCCCGCTGCAGAAATAGTTACGTCTCAGTGATTTCACATTAAGCACCGAGTAGCTTGCTAGCAGAATGTGTGTGTGTGTGATAATGAACAGAATACTACGAGCAGGCAGAGAATAGGCTAACAATGATTCCCATATAACTCCACCGGAGATATAAGGAATAAACTTGGAATGTCGCAAACAAGGCTCGGTTCAAAGCAATAATATTTAATTCCAATTAAAGGCAGAAAATACAACTCTTTAACCAGACAATGAAATCACAAGTTACAATACCAAGAATATTAATACATGTCGTCCTAAATTCCTAAATCCTACCAAAAACTACAATTATCCTATATCTAATCACACAAGGCTATGGCAACGAAACGTATGCCAGGAGACTCAGTAAGGATAGACTCCTCGAACATAGTTGAACATAGACTTTATATTCCTTCCCGAAAAAGTGCTCCCCCCTTCCCGCTTAACCCCAATGGGAATCACATTTCACTGGCCATCTAAAGTAAAAAACAAAAGGACCGCTATTGGCAAATTTACATTGATTACATTATTCACAGACTTTAGGTCACAAATACAAATCAGTACAAAAGACCGGCTGTAGACATTTACATGAGATTGAAATGTCCCACCCCAGGGGGGGGGGGGGACGACATACGTTTGACTCTGTGAAACTTTCCTCCATATTTTGGCCAGCCAACTATAAGTTATCTGTAAAGAGGAACATGACATGTGCAACACAGTGGTACGTGTATACCAACGTTTCCCTTTATGGGACAGTCAGGAAAACATAAAATATTATACTATTTGGTCCATTGGCTGGTGTTTTACATTAGGTGTTCAGTTGGTCTTTACATTCAGGCTGTGGGGTCCAGGAGGAGGGGTGATGCTTCACACCTCCCTGCATCCTCTGTATTTGCATCTTTAAGGAAGCAATAGGTGTGGGGTAGCCAGCCAGGTGCCGGCTCTTAATATCTGCCTATCTGTCCTGTAAACCTTTTAAACTTCCACTACAGTTCCCTCGACTTGGCCCCTCTTTGCAGAGATGCAAAGAGGGACCAATGCATATGGAAGTCTGTGTTGTTAGTTAAGGATCTGAAATGTATGTGGCTGATGATAGATGTAGACCCACCAGCTGTCTTAATGGATGGTGGCCAGATTGAGGCGCTGGTCAGGACCTCTGCTGGTGGTAGCTGGTGTCCTGTAAAGTAGTCGCTGTGTCATCCTCCTGGCGGCGACCAGGTGCTTCCGGTTAGACTGTGTCCCCCCACCAGGGTGCAATATGACGTGTCCATGGGTGCTCTACCTGAAAGAGTGCAACTGTCCCAATGTGACATTCTCAGTCACTTCCACACAGGAATTGTGGTTAGCTGGACATAGTAGTCCTCCGTAGGAGAGAGTTCATTCCACTAATAACACACCATTGGGTTTGAGACACAGGGATAGCATAGCCATGTAATGAATGTACAGTTCTTAGACAAATGCAAATAACATACTAGCAGTTTCATGACAACAAGACCTTGTAGTTACCAACATGTCAAGCCCATTTTCCCCAACAAATAGCCTGTGAAGTGATCCCATATGACTACCAGGTCCTTAATGACCCGGCCAAGAGGATAAATTGTGGAGGATTTGGGGAAACACCTGCTCGGGCGGGAAACAAAAGGAAAGTTACATAGGAAATAAATTACAGTTAGCACCCTTTTCTGGAATTGTACATTGTCACAGTGGTCACCAGTTCTTCATGGTAAATTCTGTATATTGTCAGCCTGGAACCATTTCTCGTTGAAAGGAAGCAATAATATAATTGACTACATGGTATGGAGAAATCCAATAACTCTTGCAGTAAACACACCCTGTGAATACATTCTACAATCCCAAAAATGTGTTTTGTTGTGCGTGTCAGACTAAAAACCATTTGGCTACATGTAGCCCCTTGGATAGTCATTCTGAGCCGCGAAACATAAATGTTAATGAATCTATAGATGTTATGAAATGAGTTCAGCCTGAGTTGGCGGTAAAATCCTAATATAGGCCACACCTTGTGAGTGGGTGGCTCGGACAGCTAGTCTGTCCTGGTGATCTGTAGTCAGGTCCTCAGTGTTTCTCTAAGCCTGTCGTTTGTTCTGTCAACACTGCTGCAATGAGCCTTGAATGCTGACAGAATGTTGGAGTGGTTGTATGACACATGGACCATAACTAAATATGCAATAATGTAGTGGGGTCATGTTAATGTCTCTATTAACAAGACCCCGGTTAGGGACAGGATATGGTTTTTGTCACTGTGTTGGTCCGTGGTACTCGCATGTAGTGAGGTTAAAAATACCTATACCGTGGATCATCTTTGCGTGTATCCAGTGGGTTGTTTAGAGTTGCACAACCCAACACAGTACATATCTGCCCTGTGTTCTGTCCAGATCATCTGGGTCTGAAAAATCAACTGTAGAGACAGTTAGTTTGTGCAAAGCACTGACAACGTCATGATGTGTTCTATTGGGTGCAGCAACATGTTTGCAGCATGTTTGTGGCAGCCAACAGAACTGTTGTGTTGTAACACTAATTAAATGAGTGTGTCTGGGTAGTCCAGTATTGGAA
>JACXGM010004253.1:0-38726 GCA_016801145.1 Umbra pygmaea | reverse complement strand
CATATTAATTACCATGTTAACTTTCCTATTCTTATTATCGGTTAATGTTACAGCAATAGTCTAAAACCTGACATGACGGCCAACAAAACGTTAGCACCAGCCACCATCCAAATGTTTGTAAAATAGACTATGAAAGTGCCTGGTAGATTTCAGACACAAAGCGACATTTTTTACATTTTTTAAATTCAGAGTTTGACCAAAAATCTTACTTTAAAAATCCCAACCCTGGTCGACACGTAGCGTAGGGTAGTGTAACATTACTGTTACCGTATGTAGCCTATTAGCTAGCTAAATTAATCATTCTCCAGTCAGGCTACTACATCAGTAAAACAAATATATGTGTGTCTGTGCCTTGACAGGTTTTCAGAAACATTTTATACTGCTGGGCATGTGATCAACTACAAAATGCCAAACAGTTCACTTATTGTTCAACTTTACAGGTAGCTCCCATAAACGTTTGTGCAATCCCCCCAACTTGTCAACTATGCCTAAACCACAGTAATGGCGCTGCCGCCAGATGGCGTCATAGACAAATTGCATGCCGGATTTGGCTATACATCATACTCATCATATCTAGCTTTTATTCAAAATAGGTGGGTTTTCGAGAGGAGCTCTAGGGGCACAAGCAGGGGTGTTATGGTAAAAAAGAGGTGGGTAAACTATAAATTCTGTGATCAGGTGAACCACAACGCGGTCAAGGGTAAGGTTTTTTAGTTACAAAACTACATAAACAAGCATATGATCATCTCAATATATTGACATGTTAACATTGATTTAACACGGTCACATAATTACCCTACATATGAGGATAGTGAGAAATCATCATTAAGCATCTTAGAGTATACGGTATATAGGGAGTATTGACAAATGCCTCTCTTTGCTTCAATTTACTTATTATGTCACCTCTTCTCTATGAGAGTTGTACATGTTAAATCTTTTGGTAATCAAGTTGTAAATGCTTTAAAAATGATCAACATTTAAATCAAATGTATGCGAACGCTGTGTTGTGGGCTAAGTCACTGCATTGCAGGACAGTTTACGTCGCAATGCATGAGGCAGGGCAAAATTGGCATAGTGCTGCCTGGAATTTCAGTTAGATAAGTCAGTTATGTCACTATGTTGCTCTCCAGCGACTCCTTGTATTCAGATCAGGTGCCTGTGAATTCAATAGCGGAAGTATAGTTGGTGAACGTAATCATCCCATACATGATCCGCCTGATCGTCATCCCACAAATCTGCACAAGGAGTTGCGAACAAGGCAGGATTAGAGAGGGATCGCAGAAGGGAGGAAAATCCGGAATAAACACACATGTATACATCCTACTTAATATTCCCTGTTGTGGATCAGTTAGGATCTCCACATTATTTTGAGAATGTGAAATGTCAGAATAACAGCAGAGAAAATTGTCTCCTTTTATTTCTTTCATCACATTCCCAGTCAGAAGTTTAGATTCACTTAATTAGTGTTTGGTATCATTGCCTTTAAATTGGGTCAAACCATGCAGATAGCCTTCCACAAGCTTCCCAAAATAAGTCGGGTGAATTTTGGCCTTTTCCTCCTGACTGTCGTACCTGAATTAGGTTTGATGGCCTCCTTGCTCGCACATGCTTTTTCAGTCATGAACACACATTTTCTATAGGATTTAGGTCAGAGCTTTGTGATGATACTCCAATTACTTGATTTTGATAGCCTTAAGCCATTTTGCCACAACTTTGGAAGGATGCTTGGGGTCATTTTCCATTTGTAAGACCCATTTGCAACCAAGCTTTAACTTCCTGACTGATGTCTTGATATTTTGCTTCAGTATATCCACATAATATTCCTTCCTCATGATGCCATCTATGTTGTGAAGTGCACCAGTCCCTCCTGCAGCAAAACACCCCCACAACATGATGCTGGCACCCCCATGCTTCACGGTTGGCATGGTGTTCTTTGACTTGCAAGCCTCCCCCTTTTACCTGCAACCCAACAATGGTCATTATAGTCAAGCAGTTCTATTTTTGTTTTATTAATCCCAAGGATATTTCTCCAAAAAGTACAATCTTTGTCCTCATGTGCAGTTGCAAACCGTAGTCTGTCTTTTTATATGGCGGTTTTGGAGCTGTGGCTTCTTCCTTGCTGAGCGGCCTTTCAGGTTATGTTGCTATGTGAATTGTTTTACTGTGGATATAGATTCCTTTGTACCTGTTTCCTCCAGCATCTTCACATTGTCCTTTGCTGTAGTTCTTGAATTGATTTGCACTTTTCGCACCAAAATATGTTAATCTCTAGGAGGTTAAACTTCTGACCCACTGGAATTGTGATATAGTGAATTATTAGTGGAATTATCTGTCTGTAAAAAAGTTTTGGGAAAAAATACTTGTGTCATGCACCAAGATGTCCTACACGACTTGCCAGAACTATAGTTTGTTAACATGACATATGTGAAGTGGTTGACAAATAGCATAGCAGGTTCAGGGAGGATACCAGAGTGAGATGTGTGTCAGTCATCCTTAGCTGATGGCAGCAGACTTACCAACAGTGTAGTCACATAGTAATTATGCAGTGTATTTTAGACATCAGTGTGCTCATGGGTAGGCTGTATAACTTGGCCTTTCTTTCTAACTGCATTATTCTAATGGATGATTTAGAGAATGATTTTCTTAAAACAATTGCTTTGAGGCGATAACCTAAAAGGCAACTCAGACAAACAGCATGTTTTCCATGTCTTGTATCAACCATTTTTAAGCTTTTCAAATGACCATGACATAGTGCAAGGTCAGTGTTTTATTGAGTGTGTAAATCATTTGTGAACATTTGTGAATTATCCTTTTCTTCTAGATGTAAACTAAGGAGAGGAATGCAATTTTAATTTTCTTAAATTTCCTGATCCTTTGTCATTAATTACTGGACTGTGTTTGTTAATTACATTAGTCAATAGCATTTTACTGGTAGCCATTCAAAGGTAGAATTAAAATGTCTGTGTGAAGACAATCAGTGAATCAGTCAAATTAATTTTAAATGTTTTCATCAAATTCATCTGGAGGTCCTTTAGTTAACAGTAAATCCAAATAGCTATTTGGTATTATCATTTTTTGCATTGATTCAAGGTTTGTTCCAAGTTTTTGCCTTCAGTCGGTTGACACGCATGTTTACTTTGTTTGACCAAGAACAAAATCTCCCTGGAGTTTACTCAATAAGTGGTATTGCAGAGTGCTTACAGTACATTCCATTTATATTGAACTGTTCAACTCACTGGGGGCCAGGGCTGTATCTATATTGGTTTTGTAACAGCATTATGGTAATTACCGAAGAGTAGATTAAGGAATTGAACCATCCACATAAGATTATGTGTAATTCACTAGTGGGATTACCATGTTTGTCTCATTTCATTTGGCCAATAGTGCTCAAAGTTGACTGCCTCATTATTATCCTTTCTGCCTGCACCAACAATGCTCTCACTACTGATGATGTTACTTTTCAGATTTACCTGTCATCTGAAGTTTTGAGAGACCTTTCGCCAAAGAATTGCCAGATCACTACATTTGTTTACATTTGTTTAGTTTGTTTTCATTCACAGCAACACTTATGTGACTAAATAAGTATAAATAATCTACCCTTTATCTAGCTAACAAAAATGGAGGTGATAGGGGAGGAATCGAGGAGTAATTAAAACAGAAAACTAAGTGGTTTGCCATGGAGCCAGCTTTTACTCAGGGGTGGCCTCCCACTGGTGGTTTGGGAGATTGCTGGCAATCGTAGTGGCCGTCTCACTTTTCTGTTCGCCCGCTTTCTCCTTCATACCTTGTGTTGTTGGGGTCGAGCAGCATTGTGGGCAACACAATTCTCTTTTCTTGATATCTTCTTCCCAACCTTACTCTCTACACACGTTTACACCTCCCTTGACAAGGTCCCGATTAGAGGTAACTGTGCAGGGATACATGCCCTGCTGGTGCCCTGCAGGAGGTCCTGGAACCTGCTGGCATGGTTGTTTAGGGCCGTTGGTGCGATGCTGATGCAGAGGGCAAGTGTGGTCCATTATAAATAATGGCTGTCAAAGTAAATGCATGCAATGAATTTAAAATGTAAAACACAACAGCATATTATATGTAACTTTATTGCCATTTGAATTTTTGTACACATTTCTTAGTACAGGATTTCAACTTCTATCCCCTACCTCTGTCTCCCTCTAAAAACCCAGCGAACGAGAAGGTGGCCATGCCTAGTGCATTGCTGGAGCTGTGGCATAATATTTTCACATTCATTTATATCTGCATTTCTGTCCATATGAAAAATGACCAAATTAAAAATAAATATTAAAACTAAAACTATGGTGCCACCTCTCTGACCCTCACCACACACTTAACACATGTTAAGTGTGTGTGTTGCTTCTTGAGGAGAAAGAGAAAGCAAGATATGACATCAGCATTAGGTGGGATACTAACCTTTAAAATAATATTAGACTAGATAGCCAATTGAAACATCTATCATGGGCTGAGCAATAATGTTAACAAACAACTTCTGTGCTGTGCATGATTTACAGATTGCCACTGATTCATGTTAGTAGGCAAAAATCTCTAGCCAGCTTGCCTATGCTTGTGGGCCTTTGACTATTAAAGTTGATTCCGTTATGCAATTGGTCCCATTTTCAATGAATTTAGGAATCAATCAATACATTTTCATTTCTATTTTTGTCATTTAGCAGGTACTCTTATCCAGTGTGAGTTAAGTGCATCATTAAAGAGAAACTAGGTGAAACAACCACAACTCAGTAGTTAAAGCATTTAATTGAAACAGTGAATGGAAAAAGTTAGTGCTGGAAAAAGGATCATACAACAAACAACAGGGAATAACAACATGTGCTGCTTCCTGGGTGAGGTAAGGTCTTACTTTGTTAATGTTATAGAGCATGAACATGCACGAAGGAGCCATGATGTTAGTAGAGAATGACAATGTAACTTCTGGGGTCATGTCAAGGCTCAATAGACACTGGGAGGGTGACACTGTGCAGTTATCAGCTGTGATAAGCATGCATTGGAGGAAACAGGCCTTCCAACAGAAGAAGAGCAGCCCAGTCTTGTCAGGGTGGAGCTTGAGGTGGTGTGCTGACAATATGAATGCAACGGTACACAGAATTTTATTCAACTGTTCGGTATGCCTCCTACGGTTCAATATGCATACGTGGACCACAGATTTATGGAATGCATGTCATTGTCTTTTTAAGTTTTAAGATTTGCTTATTGCACTGCAGACTAAATGCACATTGTACATTTTCATAGCCAAAGGCCTAAACAAAGCTTCAACAAACAAAGGACGGTTTGCAATGACACCTCAGCAGGAAACCTCCCTAAAGAAGATAGAGAAACTAAGAACAAACATCCTCTTAGCTCCAATGCGAGCGATAGTGAGATAGAGAGAAGCAATTTTGAAGAGGCACTGCTGTCTTTCAAATCCGATGTGTGGGAATAATTCAGTGTTCCGTGTTCAATTCCATGACAACAAGACTGTAAACAAACAAAGTACAGTCCACAAGCATTGCCACTGTCAGCTACTTGAGTTGAAACAATTCTAAAATGATTTGTCATTTACGTTGCCATCACCCGGCCTTATCCCTTGAAGGTGGAGCCTGAGCAAGTCCACTTGTTAGTGAAAACAATCTCTCGCTGCTGCTTTCCCACAATAATTTGCGACAAATTCAGAAATACATGAAGAAATTACAAAAGCATTGTTTTTTATTCAAAAACTTTATTTAACCAGGGAAGCACATTGAGAACTGTTTCTCATTTGAAACGGCAACCTGGCCAAGACAAAAGCACTGAGGTGCAGAAGACAAAACGTTACCCATGAAATACACGACAAAGAGGTACAGAATAAAAAATAATAATAAAAACAGGAAATGCAGTGTGCAGATCTTCAGATTAAACAATACAATGTTGTAAATGTAGTGCAACAAATGTCAGCATATAGAGGTAGATATTTGGTAAGTACAGTGGCTTGGCAGTATAATATACAGTCAGTGGAAAAACAGAGTCTGCGATAGAGAACACTAGAGTAGGTGTCACATCCAGCCAAGGATGGGCTGAGATGCAAGAACTTAGATATGGATTCCTTTAGGTATTTTAGTTATGTCTTATGTCTATAGTTTTGTTATAGGTTCCTTTTGTGTTTCATTCAGTGCTTTGCATGGTGTTTTAGTTCCCCCTTCTAAATTATGTGTAATGTCCCATTATGTGCCTTCATTTGAATTTATGTGTAATATCCCTTTAGTTGTTTGTACACACACCTCTCTAGTTTGGGTTGCTACTATAATTGTATTAGGCAGGGTTAGGCTGTATCTTGTAGATCCATTAGATTGATGATTGCGAACAGCCATGTTTGATTAGGTAGTTAGTATTCTACATATATGCAGCTCAGACTAGAGAGGTGTTGGTCATTATGTTCATTGAACCTGTTACGTGAGTGATCCTATTCTAGTGTGCCTTAGGTTTCGTTTCATGTGTCAATAAGTTATCCGGGATTACGTTGTGTGTGTGCTCATGTTCTGTTACATGTATTGAAGTGCATGCATACTGGTAGTAACAATATGTAGTACAGCGTCTGTGCCGCTTTAAGAGCACGTTGCTGCTTTAGTTTGTGTGCTGCTCTCGTTTATGCCTTGTCCTTATCTATACACAGAGTTCTAATGTACGTTATTACGTACATAAGTTATTATGGATTTCAACATCATCATGCTTTCGGCTCTCCCTCTCTCAACCACACAACACTATGTGACAGTAGGTGGCATACTGACCAAGGCTGTAGGAATGGGAGTGTGCAAAAGATACAAAGACAACTGTGCGGGTGAGAGTGTGCAAAATGCATTAATGGCCAAAAGGATCGGGTGAAGGCAACATGTACAATGGTCTGACAGTAGATTTGATAGTAGTACTTTGAAGGTAGTTAAAGGGAGAGTGGATTCAAGCTTCAATTATTTTTGCAGTACGTTCCAATCATTAGCAGTGAAGAACTGGCAGGACAGGCGGCCGAAGGAGGTGCAGGCTTTTGTGGCAGTCAAGTCAGGTTTATTTATAGAGCACAAGTTTTAACACAACTGTAGTTAAATCCAAAGTGCTTTACAGTACAATAAAATGAATAAAATATTGTAAAAAAAGAAAGAAATATACTTGCTTGAATACAGATTAAGAGAGAGTGATGCTCTGGAGATTAATGATGTTAAGTAAGGTGGAGTTTTGACTAGTAGACACATGTAAATAAAATGATATCAGTGTGTTTGTCGCCGGGTGTGTAGCGAAGGCCATCTGATTAGTGTATAGAGGTTGCAGTGATGGGAGTTGTATGAAGCGTTGGTGACAAAACAGATGGCGCTGTGGTACACAACATCTAAGAGAGAGTTTGAGGCCACAATAGGAATATTGTATGTTATCAAAGCTTTCTTAAAGTTTTTTTAAACACAGTGTCCAACGTCGGGCCGGAGAATATAGAGAATGGTGTTGTTTGCATAAAGGTTTGATCATAGACCCTGGATTTCTTAACTGGTAAAAAAAAAAATGTATTTAACCATATTACGCTGTCCTCTCCCACACACATTTCAAAAGTGAAGTAATTTCCAAACCCTATGAAAAATCTGAGAGAGAATTAGAAAATGAACTGACAAAGATACCGTATCTAGCTCCCCCCACTGAAGGGCAACCGTACATCTCATAATTTCTCCCAAATTACGTTCTCAGAAAACTATTTTGAAAACCTGAATTACGTTACATGTCAACATATTTAGGGTTTTTTACATTTGAACTGCACGTTTCGTTTTTAGGCTATATTTATACTTCAATTACGTTGGTACATTTCGTTTAGCGGATTTATGTGAGAACATTCCATACATTCACAGTTAAGGTTAAGTAGGAGGACACTAACGGTTAAGGTTAGGCATGAGGTTATTAACCTCATTAAGGTTAGGGTTAACATTACAAAAACCGACAATAGCCTGTCTGCATGACACAAGCAATGTAGAACAAAACACACACAAAGTGCCGGTCTGGATTTGAACTTGCGAACACTGGCATGCAAGTCGTAGATTTATTCGCCCGTCCACCATCCCCGACCTCCACCCTAGCAAAAACTATGCTATTTACATGCTACGTCATGGTCTTCATATGTTCATACTTAACGTTATTCGAGTGTTCAATTTAGTTCCCTACAAACGTAATTGACCCTCTCATATGTTCACATTTCACATATTTTGGTTTCACAAAATAGTTCCCTCTGAACGTATTTCATGTGATTTAGGGCTGCTACAAGCTACCATCACTGTGATCGCTCAACTTCATATTGCACTTTGTTATTTTACATTTAATATTGCCTACAGTATACACATATTTGCCCTGGTTATTTAAAATAGTGAAGGCAAAGCACCTAGAGGTTGTCAATTCTAATAAGCACTTTTAATTTTGTTGTTTTTCCCCCTTGATTTTATAGAGTAGAGAAACCAGGCCTAGTCAGTCTTGCTCCCATTTATCCCATTAATGGAAAGTGTTTTACTTGTTTATAGGCAAAATTGAGAGTTCATTGTTTAACCCTTTAGACCTCAACAGAATTCGGCTGTAGAATAAATCCAATTTTTTTTCTCAAAGAAACAGACATAGCACAAAAACTACAAATAATTTACAATGACAAGTTTACTTTGTTTTAAAGAGCATAATGTCCTCTTTAATATGATACCAAAATGATGTAATTGAGTCTAACAATCTATACAACCACAGTTCTCAACCTAACATCCTAATGACTGCTATTTTATACATATTATTTGAATATATTTACATATAAACTATTCCTCCCTCTGTCCTTCACTTATCTATCCCTCCAATCAATTTTAGATACTCCTTGTCCTCTACCGCTGAGCCCTGACTTCACATCACTTTCTAACTTATAGTTACAAGAGAGAAGGTTAGGCTGGGAAAGAATGAAATTGTTGAAAAGGGATGAAATTAGGATACATGTGGTCAGAATAATCATAATCTCTTGTCTTACAGTTACATTTCTCCCTTTAAAACACATCCCCCATCACACACACACACACACACACACACACACACACACACACACACACACACACACACACCATGTTTTTCCACTTGCCCAATAGTACATTTTTCCCTAAACCTAACCCCTGAGCCATAAATCCAAATTACCATCATGGGGTCTTGGGAAATGTCCCCACAAGGTCCAATTTCTTAGGTTTTGTACATTTGGGGTTTTCAGGTCCCACAAGTACACATAAACATGTCCACACACACACACACACTGTTATGAAACTATAAAGCACTTAGGATCAATGAACATTCCTTTATTCAACCATAAATAGTTTTAATGTCTGCTTACAGTTGATAACAACATTGGATAGGACCAATTTGGCTCTATAGGGTAATCACACCTCAAGACCCAGGAATTATAAGTAGTTTTATTTTTTTTTTACAAATGTAGCAAATCTTCAATATAATGTGACAACATCTTTAGCAAATCATAATATTACAGCCTAAATTCATTGCTAGTAAAAGTTAAGGCTCACTGCATTCAGAGTGCAGCCAATGCACATGTATTGCCAAAAATGTATTTAGGTAGCCTGACAAACTAACCAGAAATGTACATTGCTAAATAGTTTATTATTAAACACATCTGGGGCATATCTACATGTATGACATTAATAGAGACAATACATAAAAATGCAACAATTTTGCTGGCTATGCAACTAAAAATGTTTGTAGTTTGACTATGACAAATATGTCACATTGTGAAAGAAAAACATACAGAGCCACACCTTTTCTTCGTACTGTAGCCAGAAAGACAAACTGGACATTACAATACTGTGCCCGAAATATTTCCACTTCACAGCTTGTCTGCTCATATATTGTGAGCAGACATGTTTTCAAAGCATGGTATATGCAAGAAATGAAATTTAAAAATTGAATTACATTGTATGTGTTTTATGGTTTCTAATTAATAACAACATCCACATGAATACAATAATACATTATTTGCAAGTAGATTTTGTGTTCCTTTACGTTACAAAATCAAGGCTATCAGCGGCTGGTATACTAATTTAATGAAAGGCCATTGACGACTGTTATGGGGTCTAAAGTGTTAAAAGTGATGTTTTTATTTTTTATTTAAATATAAAGATAGTGAAACTGTACCGTTACTGTGGCCTACAAACTGTGATACATACCAAACTGTGGGTCCACTGTACCGGTGCATCCCTAGTTGACATCCAAGCAGAGATGCATGTCTTCACTTGGGTGTCAAAAGTGGTGAAGGACAAAAATAGTTGAATGTCGTCTGAATCACATTGCAGAGAGTGAAGGGATTCATTGTATAGAAAGAGAGGGCCTAGAACAAAGCCTTGGGGGACACATGGTGGAGAGTGACTGTGCAGCTAACAACGATCCTCTCCATGTCACGTGGTAGGAGCGGCGTGACAGGTAGGAGGCAATCCAGGAGATCGCAGAGCCAGAGATGTAGAGATCCGATTTGGTGGATAGTAGGATATGAGGATTCCGGGTGTCAAAGGCCACAGATAGATCTATAAGAATGAGAACAGAGAGAGAGAGTTAGCTTGGGGCTTTCAAAGAGCGTATGTTACATCAAGTACAGAAGTCTCAATCAAGTGGCCTGTCTTGAACTCTGACTGGTTAAAGTTTAGGAGATGATTATGAGAGAGAACTGAAGAGTGGAGTGGGAATGCACACTCAATTATCAATTAAAACAGGAGGGACAACAGCTTGCTGTTTTTGATACCCGAGGGGTGAAGCGTTGGTTTAGGAGGGGAGCAACTCTTGATATCTGGAAGTCCTTTGGGACACATTCATTAGTCAGGGATGAGCTGATGAGTGAGTTGAGGAATGGGAAGAAGTCTCCAGAAATGATCTGCTGAAGGGAGGAGGAAATAGTTTCACATGGTCATTGTGTGGGGTAGCCAGATCGCACTAGCTGTGAGATTTGGTGAGGGAGCTACTGTACACGTAGACAACCCGGGCTAGTTGAAGGACTGAGTAAAACAAAGTCCATATTTTACAATAAAACACAGTATAAATGTACCGTAATGCACTGCTTTCTACCATAAATCACTGCTGAAATCCTGGAAGCATTACTCAGAGATTTTGGTCCATATTGACATTATTGCATCACACAGTAGCTGCAGATTTGTCAGCTGCACATCCATGATGCAAGTCTTTTTGTTCCACCACATCTCAAATGTGCTTGATTTGATTAGGATCTGGTGACTTTGGAGGACATGATTTAATTGACTTCATTGTCATGTTCAAGAAACCAGTTTGAGATGGTGTGAGTTTTGTGACGTTATCCTGCTGGAGGTAGCCATTAAAAGATGGGTACACTGTGGTCAGAAACAGATGGTCCACAACAATACTCAGATAGGCTGTGGCATTTAACCAATGCTTGTTTGGTACTAAGGGGCCCAAAGTGTGCCAAGAAATGATCCCTCAAACAATTACATTACCACCGCTTGATACGTACAAGGCAGGACAATCCGATGCTTTCAGTTTGTTTACGCCAAGTTCTGACCCTAACACCTGAATGTCACAGCAGAAATCAAGACTCATCAGACCATGCAATATTTTACCAATCTTCCTTAGGGGGGCCAGTGCAAATTGTAGTCTAAGTTTCCTGCTCTTAGAAAACAGGTGTGGTCTTCTGCTGCTGTAACACATCTGGTTCAAGATTCAGTGTTTTGTGCATTCAGAGATGCTCTTCTGCATACATTCTGCATACCATGTAAAAGAGTGGTTATTTGATTTACTGTTGCCTTTTATCAGCTCAAACCAGTCTGGCCATTCTCCTTTGACCTCTGCCATCACAACAAGGCATTTTTGCAAAATCCCAATAGATTAGCACTTTCTGAGACATTAAAACTAGCCCATCTGGCACCTACAACCACGCCATGTTTAAAGTAACTTAAATCACATTTCTTCTCCATTCTGATGCTCGGTTTGAACTTCAGCAGATAGTCTTGACCGTGTCTACATGCCTAAATGCATTGACTTACTGTCACATGATTGGCTGATTAGATATTTGCGTTAAAGAGATGTTGAACAGGTAAACCTATGAGTGATGGCCGTTGAGTGTACAGTATACACAGCCACAGTTTCTTTTAAAGAGTACATTTATTATTATAAAAAAGAAACATAAACCACTAGGCAAATATCATACTCCATAATAATGCACATGGATTTGGCATGGAATGCCCAAAAAGCTAATACTGTATGGGTGTGATAGTCAGGTGTCCATATACTATTGGCTATATAGTGTATTAACAGAGTGATTTCTTATAAAAACAGTTAAAAAGTTATAGATACAGCTCAACCCTCATTGAAAACCTCTGGATTTCTTGTGCCATGAGTGGCATTAAGTCACCCAACATCAATGTGAAAGACTAGTAAAGAGCAAGGCAAGAGTCATAAAAGCCAATTAGTATTAATATTATACAATTATTATTATTCCACCAAATAATGATTTCTGAACTCTTCCTAAGTTTTTTATTCCCATTTTCCTTTCTTCCCAATTCACATTACCCTTGTCTTGTCGGCAGATCCGCAATTCCTTGGACAGATCTGTGGGAGGGCGAGGGGTGAGCACATGGTTCATCCAACCACATGTCGCCCAGTCACCGTTTCTTTTTGCACTGCTCATCTAACACGGAAGCCTTTAGTCAGACCATGCACAGAATGATTACGCTCACCAACTATACTACCACAATTCAATTTACAGGTGCCCGAAACAAGTAGTTTCTGAAGAGCGATGTGGCAGGATAGATAATCTGAATTATCTAATTTAAATCCCGGGCGGCGCATGTCAATTAGCGCTGCTTTTAACATGAGGTCAGAGGAAAGTCAGATAACAAATACCCTGGCTCGAACCACTGACTATTATGGTGTAGACTATCCTGCAATGCAGCAACTTAGCCCTTTACGCAACACAGACCCCTTGAACTCTTATTAAATTAACACATTTGTATATTACTATTAGTAATGCAAATATTGTACATGCACTGATTTACAATTTTTTTTATTTGGAATTTGGCAGGATTCTTATCAGTAGTTTAAGGAATATAACAAAAATAAAAAACCCAAACACATACCTATCAATAGTCAAACCAGAGACACTGATTATTTTGCAGTGGTCCTAAAGATGACAACCGATGAATATTTGATGGATGATCATATGAAGACAGCAAATGTTGCTGCAGAACTTCTACAGTTGCTGTGTCACCTCTCTCATCTTCACTGATTTAAAATGTATATTTTATTGAACCTAGTAGGGTAAGATTGAAAGTATGGGAGAAGAGTGGGAGGCTGCAGCAAGAGTTCAGTTTCTAGCTTTAGATGTTGTGTAATGATTACAAACTCGCCCTACACAACACGACAAGCAATTTGGAAGATGAAGGGGACTGCTTTCCGTCGTTTCAGTAGAAAGGTGGGAGGACTCGCCCCCTTCTTCACCTTGCTATATCTGGAAGCAAAGCAAGCAAGCCTGTGCTAAAATCAATACAAGGATTACAGCTTTGCATTTATGACCTACAATACTCTGCATGCATTGTTTGAATGTGACTTACTGCTAGAACATTGTTTATGTGAATCACTTAGTCACACTCCTCTACCCAAGGTTCTGTGGTCATTGAATGTTCAGTGTTATACCTTTGGGAATAATGTATTGCTTTTTATCAGAGTAATTTATGAAGTTATAACTTTGTTGGTCAAGAAATCATGGATGGCTGACAACATAAGGCTGTGTAGGTGACAGTGTGATAGCCGACCAGTGGACAAGATCCAATAATCATACTGACACACAATAAATATTATAATACACGTTTAGTTAGTCAAAGATCAATTTATGAAATAATGCATTTTTACAACATTGGGTCTCATGTAGATGAATATCTAGAATAATACATTCTGCAATTTTATATTTGAAAGACCTATCAACTTAACTTGGGTTTTGGCTGGCTGTGGCACTGTAGAACATTCGGCCCAATGGGTTTTACTACTACAGCATTTCTTCTGCATTGCAGCACTTTCTCATATGAATGATGGCTGCTTAAATAGGCGCCACTAAATAGCATGACTGATCCTATTGAACATAACTGCCCTGAACCATTACATCCCTCCTTAGAGGAGAGATCAATAACTAATTGTTGCTTAGTGAGTGAGAGAAAATGTTATATACATAAAATAATTATAATAATATAAATGCATGGAACTCAATATATAATTCTACAGTACCTTATTTGGATGGTTGCACAATTTTTTGGGAATCATGAACATTAGTGTAAGTGGAGACTGTCAACTTTAATTTGAGAAATATTCAGAAATAGCCAAAATTATTGTTGGGTACATTATGGAGTACAAGTAAAGCCCTGGTAACTCAACAATATTGCCTACACAAAGGAAGACCTCTACAGCTGGTGATGCAAAGCATGCTCATCATAACAATGTAAAAAATAGACCCAACTCTTACAGATTACAAATATTCCAGAAAATAAATGTGGATGTGTTAGCCACCACTATCTGTAGAAAACATCATCAACCAAAGTACCCAGGCTGGATTGCAATGTCCAAAAAACATTAGTTTGCCTCAATACCAGGATGTACTAAATATACCTAAATATACAGAGTCTAAAGTGTTATCAAATAAGTTAATTGTTGACAGACAAAACAACAATTAACATGTACCATAGAAATTGAAATACAGTAGGTGTATGTGGAGGAAAACACAGACTGGAATACCATCTTATCTGTGGAATAGGTTGAAGTGTTTTCTGGCAAGTCCGAAAATATTTGGACAGTGATACAATTGTCAGCATTTTGTTTCTGTATGCCACCATAATGGATTTAAAATGAAAAAAATCAATGTGTGCCTAAAGACTTTCATCGTTAATTTAAGGGTTTTGTAAAAAATACTATAATGTAGGAATTAAAGCCATTTTATATGTACTGTAGTTCCCCATTTCTTAGGTCTCAATATTACAAAACATATTTGAGTGTCCTTTTTGCAAATGTGTCTTTATTTGCCTTTACATTGTCTACAATCTTGTTTCATTTTATTTGTATTTCACCACAGGCTGTTGATTGTGAGAATGGGAAAGACCAAAAACCAGCATACACTAGGCCCTCCATGGAAGGGTTTGAGGACCACTGGCCTAGTGTATGCTGGTTTTTGGTCTTTCCCTTCAAATAGAGCCAAAATAGGACCTAGACTGCCAGGTGAGGGGAGAACCAATTAGTGAGCTACTCCATCAGCCTTGTACAAGGTGAAAGCAAGAACTTGCATACACTAGGCCCTCCATGGAAGGGTTTGGACACCCCTGCAGTAGGACAATTGGTAGTAGATAATATGTTGTCTAAACACTACAGCTGTTACTACTGAAGCTACTTTCTCCACTCTTAATTTCATTCATATAATTATCAACAAAAGTGTATTGACATCATAATATATTGCTCGATATGAGAGCTACAGCCCTAAATCACATTAAATACGTTCTGAGGGAACTATTTTGTAAAACCGAAATATGTCAAATATGAACAAAGGAGAGGGTCAATTACGTTTGTAGGGAACTAAATTGAACACTCGAATAACGTTCAATATGAACATTAGATGATCATGACGTAGCATGTAAATAGCATAGTTTTTGCTAGGGCGGAGGTCGGGGATGGTGGATGGGCGTATAAATCCGCGACTTGCATGCCAGTGTTCGAAGAGTTCAAATCCAGACCGGCACTTTGTGTGTTTTGTTCTACATTGCTTGCGTCATGCAGACACGCGATTGTCGGTTTTTGTAATGTTAACCCTAACCTTAATTCTAACCTTAACCTCAGTAACGTCATATCTAACCTTAACCGTTAGTAACCTCATGCCTAACCTTAACCGTTAGTATCCTCCTACCTAACCTTAACTCTGAATGTTGCAATATAATTTTGAACGCTATGGAATGTATGGAATGTTCTCGCATAAATCCGCAAAACGAAATGTACCGGAGCAACGTAATTCAAGTACAAATATAGCCTAATAACAAAACGTGCAGTTCAAACGTAAATACACCCTAAATAGGTTGGCATATAACGTAATTTAGGTTTTCAAAATAGTTTCCTGAGAACGTAATTTGGGAGAAAATCTGAGATTTACGGTTGCAGAGCTAGTCAGCAACTCACTGCGTTTTGCAAATTTTTTGGAACAGCTAAACATACATGCCCAAAAGTGGCCAGCAAAGAGAGAAACCAGCGTTGCCTTGCGAAAATCCAAAAGTCAAGTGGACAATGCCCGTTAGAGTGAATGCAACACAGCACAATCATCACTGTGGGAAAACATGTTGCTCATTGTAGAATACAGCACAAATGTAGCTAAGTACTTTGCTTAAAAGCACCTTGTGTGTGTTTCAAAGTTTGCCTCATGAATGGGGCAAGACTAAACCTCTCTAAGCATATGTTTGATAACCATTCTAACAGATAAATGAAAAGTGTACAAGGAAATATCTTGATTGTTTCATAAGTCCACTGCAATTGTACAGTCATGGTCAAAAGTTCTGAGAATGGCATAAGTATTGATTTCCACAAAGTTTGCTGCTTCAGTGTTCTTAGAACTTTTTGTCAGTAGTTACGACGGTATACTGAAGTTGAATTACAAGCATTATATAAGAGTCAAAGGCTTTTATTGACAATTACATTAAGTTTATGTAAAGAGCCAATATTTGCAGTGTTGACCCTTTTTTTTCAAGACCCCTGCAATCTGCCCTGGCATGCTGTCAATTAACTTCTGATGGCAGCCCATTCTTGCATGATTAATGCTTAAAGTTTGTCAGAATTGGTGGGTTTCTGTTTGTCCACCTGCCTCTTAAGGATTGACCACAAGACCTCAATGGGATTAAGGTCTGGGGATTTTCCTGGCCATGGACCCAAAAACTTTGATGTTTTGTTCCCCGAACCACTTAGTCTTCACTTTTTTCCTTATGGCAAGGTGCTCCTTCATCCTGGAAAAGGTGTCGGTCATCACCAAACTGGCTGAAATGTTCACTATTGTATTTGAATATAAAAATATTAGAAAAAAAAAATATATATATATATAATAGGTGTGCCATAGAACCATAATACAGATCCTGATCATATTTCCCTGAATATGTTAGTTGAAAATCTTTTTTAAACATTCAAATTCTATAGAGCCTATACAATTACGGAAATACAACAGCATAAATATAAGATGTTATAATTCAGGTTGGTTTTTTTTCAGAATAACATCCAACAATGAAAACAGCCCCACCAACTCATTGCGCAACATACAATCTGCATAAGTTAGTTGAAAATCGTTTTTAACGTCTACATCAAAAAAAAGAAAACAGAAAGAAAAGTATAACTGGTTTATCTCTGAATGAAGTAAATGTGGTGTATTTTCATTCCATAGACTTAAGAATTGTAATTCTATAAAGGCAAAAAAAATAGGAAAATAGGCTGCTTCAGCATGTATTTATCCATTGATATCTATTTTTTGTATTCTACTGTTATATAATACCTTTAAAAACAACAAAAATGTCCATGTAATTAATCTGTTTTGAGACTGCTGGATGCAGTGATGGCTTGGCTGGAGGCTGCGGAGGAGAGTTTTTTTAATGAGGATGATTCATATGCTAATGACGCTGATGGGCGTCAACAGTTGGCGGTTATAGGTAGTTTGGAAGGCCTGGCGGTTCTAGTGTTAAAGCCCTTTTTGTGTAAAGCAATGATGACAGCACATATTTCATTGTAGGTAACCATGGTTGACAGAGGAAGAACAATGATTTCAACAACCATCCTCTATTTAAAGCTTCCAGTATGTTATTCTAACTCAGTCAGCATAACAGAGTGATCTCCAGGCTTGTCCTCATCCACATTCTCACCTGTGTTAATGAGACAGTCAATGACATGATGGATGCTGGTCCTTTTGTGGCAGGGCTGAAATGTAGTGGAAATGTTTTTTTGGGTATTAAGTAAATTTTCATGGCACATAGGGTCTTTGTAATTAATTGCAATTCATCTGATCACCCTTTGTGACATTCTGGAGTATATGCAAATTTCCACCAACTCTTTGCTCAAAACATTAGACCATGGCTGTACACATACAACACATTTTTATTTGCTCACAAAATAAGTCCCAGTTTGACCAATTTCTGGGGTCAGCTTGCATTGGAAAGTTTCATTGTCACAGTAGGTAATATCACACCAGTCACAAATGCACACATTCCCATTCCGTGAATAGTCATAGAATGTTAGGTATTATCGGGCCTATTGAAAAACAATTATGTTTTCTCTATGCACAAAATGAATAAATATTAAATTAAACTTTTTTGATTGGACTTAACTATAAAAGTAAACTTAGCATACCATAAAAACAGAATATACATAATAATATTATGTTTCACTATATTATAGTTTTAAATAGTCAGAAACTTAATTTTACTTAACCATAAAACACATGATTGTTCATCCTAATAAAGGTTTGCTTTCACTGGAAATGACAGCTCTTTGGTTTCACATTAACAGTTAACAACAGATTTTGAATGCAAATTGAACACTAATCAAATCTAGACCTTTTATCTGCATACTTGTAAATTAACTAATGAGGGAAATACACATGGGAATGGAACAGCTTAGCTGCCAATTTTGCAATAATATGTGGCCCCTAAAATGGAGGGGACCACAAATGCAAAGTGCTGTACTCCGTTCACTCAATTTGGATGTAAATCCACTGAAATTAAAGCAGAAAATTTGCTCATGTTCATTATTTGATTTCAACTCCAATATGCCTTGGTAGACAGCTGAAACAACAATATCTTAGTCAGTGTCCAAATATTTATAGACCTTTCAGTTAGGAACTTACATATTTGTTATTTCTGTTTCACCAAAAAATCTGAAAAGTGCTGTAGTATTCAAGGTCGATCTGAACATTCATGTACACAAGAGTATAATTTCCTTCTGTGTCAGGGTAATATTTAAAGCCTCTGCATTTAGCTAAAATGTCAATTTGTGCAAAACATACACACAGAATAGTAAAAAATCATCATCACAGCAGATCCTACAGAGAAAGACCACTACTCTTCATCATTCCATCATCATCATGCTCCACTCTTTATTACAAACACAAGATGGATGACAAAGGGAACAGAGCAACAGACAGCTACATCTGAAATATAATCTAGTCATTCTAATTCTAGGTCAGTGGCATCTGCTTCACCTAAAAGTTACAATAGAGCATCTGCAAGCATGTTGGTAGCCAAGGCCCCTTGTAAATCTGAAGCTGTGCTAGCTTGCACCCTCTTTGTAAACAGAGAGGATCAAATACTTTTAGAAAAGGCTAAATTAGAAGCTCAACTATACTCTCTGCAGCATGACAAAGAATGTGCAGAGGCCACACCAGAAGCAGAGGTTACGCCTAGAAAGAAAGCAACAGAACTGTTGACGTTACCATAGTTCCACCTAAGTGCATTGAAAAAAAGACAAATGACTGTTATTAGTCTCTCCAATATACATTCTGAGCAGCCCTCTCCACCTTAAGTTAGTCATACACTCCAACTCACACTGGACGATAGCTCCCCGGTTCAACCTTCTGCTGGTAGCAAGAGTCTGACAAATCACAACACCAATGGACTGAGATACATGTCAGCCCCAAGCCCACGTGCTGTAAGCCCAAATGGAATACACAGTAGATATTCCCCAGCAACTCAGTACAATCCTGCAGCTCAACCATATGCTCCTCATTATGAGCCAGCTCATGAACAGACATGTGCCCATAATTATTCAAGCCAGTCATCGCTAAATATCTTGCACGTCATGAGCATGTGAATTCTGGGCTCAGTAACTTTGACGATTGACCAGAAAGTTACTGGACCTGAAAGTCCTCATTCACTGGTGCTATGGAGTGACTAAGCATAAGCCCCAGAACAGAAATTTAAAAAGTTACATCCTCAGTCTTCAGAATATTTTATTAGGCTAAGAGTGGTTCATAATCCTGATACTGCTGCTGGACTTATATTAGCAGGCTGCGAATGGAAGAGTGTTATGTTGTTCCCGATGTCATAGAGAAAGCTATCTTTGACAGGCTAGAAAATATTCCTAAAATCAATAATAGAACAACACTTAAAGCTGCACTAGGTAACCTTGTTCAATAATTTGAAATGTGAGAAACAGCGCCCCAAAATTCTTCCGACCTCTCCCCTTTTCCTCACCAGCCCGAGTTTGATTGACATCTTGGTTTCTCCTTCCCAATCACATGAACGTGCATGTCTGCTACACCCTTGTCGAGTGACTGCTTCATGGAAGCATGGCTGTGGCCTAGTTAGCACTTCTCCGGATCTAGTCAGGTTTACGTAAGCATTAACACACAACAGAGGTGTGCAGTTTTTCCCTGGCAATGTTCAAGCTGGAGTGTGTTAATGTGCTTACAAAACGATTGCCAACATTTTATTTCAACCGTACATCTCAGAATTTCTCCCAAATTACGTTCTCAGGGAACAATTTTAAAAACCTGAATTACGTTTTATGCCAACATATTTAGGTTTTTTACGTTTGAACTGCACGTTTCGTTATTAGGCTATATTTGTACTTCAATTACGTTGCTCCGGTACATTTCGTTTAGCGGATTTATGCGAGAACATTCCACAGCGTTCGAAATTATATTGCAACATTCACAGTTAAGGTTAGGTAGGAGGATACTAACGGTTAAGGTTAGGCATGAGGTTACTAACGGTTAAGGTTAGATATGATGTTACTGAGGTTAAGGTTAGAATTAAGGTTAGGGTTAACGTTACAAAAACCGATAATCGCGTGTCTGCATGATGCAAGCAATGTAGAAAAAACACACACAACGTGCCGGTCTGGATTTGAACTCGCGAACACTGGCATGCAAGTATGCCCATCCACCATCCTCGACCTCCACCCTAGCAAAAACTATGGTATTTGCATGCTACGTGATGATATTCATATGTTCATATTTTACGTTTTTCGAGTGTTCAATTTAGTTACCTACAAACGTAATTGACCCTCTCATACCTTCATATTTCACATATTTCGGTTTTACAAAATAGTTCCATCAAAACATATTTAATGTGATTTAGGGGTGTTTTATTTCTGAAAAATACATGTGAAAAAATTTTTTTTTAGCAAAACAAAATGTTGCGAGGTGTGCAGTTATCGTCTAACATTAACGTACCCCCCACAACTCCTACTGTTGCCATGTTAGTATGCCACATTAAAGAAGTAGTTCCTATTAAGCTAATCATTTACATTGTTCATAAAAGGTCTTCAAACTTGTGAAACTTTTTTTTATTTGAATGAAATGGCACACATTTACAATTCTGTTTTAAATTATATTGTTTACGATTTCTCAGTTTTAAGTTGATGCAGCCTCAACCCTGTCAACATCAGACACAGGCTTAAACGCAGACAGTATAGACCAATATCTGCTTATGTTCATTTACCTGGATTACCTATGCCGAAGAAAACAAACTGTCTCGTAATATACATTTGTCTTGTGTGTAAAATCTACTAGTGCATTTTTTATTACCACGTGTAACGTCCCCTAGTCAGTTTCTGTGTTTTGTGTGCCCTGGTCTGTGTTCCTGTTTCTGTGTGTGTTAGTGTTCAGTTTGTGTTCCCACAGGTGGCCCTGGTACAGCTCATCACATCACTTATCACTTACTCCTCCCCTCCATTATCCCATACACCTGGTTTCATCAATCAACATCAATCCCATCATGCCCTTCCTCTCTATATAAAGTGCCATTTTGTGTTAGTCTGTCTCTCTCTCTGGTTTGGCAAGCAGTTGCTCTGTTGGTTGGTTCTATGGTCTGTGTTTGGTAGTGTTGTGAGTGAGAGAGCTGTGTTTGATTGTTATTTGTTAGAGTGAGTGTTAGGCCTATTTAAGTGTGTGTTTAGTGATATTGGTGTTAGAGTTGTTTTGGTGTAAATTTGTTTTAATAATTTGTTCTCTTGTTTTCTCAGAGGGGGAGAGGAGGCACTTGGGAGTGTCAGGCCAGACGCCCTTGGGCTTACACCACCTGTAGGGATACTCCCTTGTCTAAGACACACTAGGGTAGATCTGAGCGCCCACCCCCTGTACTTTGGTTAGGGCACCTGGATCAAGTGCCAGTTAGTATAGAATTGTGTGTGTTAGTTTAGTGCAGGTTAGGGGTGGGGAGTTTGTATCATTTCTTTGCTTTGGGTCTGCTCAGCCTCTCCTCACAAAATTATTATTTACATTTACAAATTTACCTTGGCTCAATAAAAGCCCCAGTACAAAGGTACTTTACATGTGTCTGTGTCCTTGCTTGCACCTACGACCCCATACCTCTTTTGCTGACCTCAGGGTGTCCTGTGCAATGGGTTTGACATCCAACTCCCCTCCTGGGGAGCAGCGCGTAACACCAAGCAAAATGCCTTTTTAATTGTTGCACACAAAACGATTGTGAGATGCATGACTTCTACAAAAACAATGCAAGAGGAAACACTTGACAATGACTTTAAAGGATCAAAGTGACTGATGATTTCTCAGGTCCGTGTTGCAAGCAACTCCAAATGTCTGTTTTATGTCTTTACATGCCATGCCTAAAGCCAAAGCATACTGTTCACTACACAAATTTTGAACTACAAAAATCGCTCTACTGCTCACGTCATTACACATTATTCCTACAAGTCAAGTGTATAATTGAAAACGTTAAAGTTTTTGATCTCTCATTGGCTCCATCTCCTTGCTGTGTTCATAACATCCCTCACGAGAAGATTATTTACTGATAATATCAAACATGCCTAAAAAGATCAAGACATCTAGGACAACTCAGAAACTAGCAAAGGTGTGTCTCTGTGCATCAGTGACGGGAGTGAACAGGGATTTGCCTCTGTGTTTTGTCGCAGACCTCAAAGATTTGGAACAGCTACTGTAAATCTGAGCTAAAATTGTGTAGTTTACAGTTTAGTACTCGTCATGTTATAAGTCAAGTCAGCTAACGTGCCAGAAGTGTATGTTGACACTACAGGCAGCCACCACATAATAGCTAGCTATTGCTTTGTCACAAAAAAGTTTTATCGTTTTTTATTTGATGGATAATCTTATTGCGAAACTTGAAGCGAGAGGAATTATTCATCCTTGTTTTTATTTTGGTCAGCTCCTCAGGTTTGGCGTAGTGATATTTAAGTAATAGGACAACGTATTATATGCAAATATCAGGGAATTATCATAGGCTTGGAACCCATTTCTAGCCAATCAAATTGCAGATATCTCAGAACCCGTTATATAAAGCTGGTTATATCAATCGTCTGGGTCCTACGTAACCTAGATAGCTCCAGATTGAACAATGTTATGTCACCCATATGTTTTCATTTTACGTTCAAACCATCACATCCCATACACAAACAATATAATGCTAACTAGCCTATTTAGCACATCACCGTACCTATAGATGGTGAGGTGATGAAGTGACATCAAGGGGAGGGGCTGCACTTAGGTGTACCAAGCTGAGCCGAAAGCAAGTTAATTATATTTCTGTGGCTGTCTATTAAAGAAAACTATACAAATAATGGCCACTAGGTGGCTCCGGGAGCAAAAATCATCCTAAGCATGTCACCCGGTTAATCGATTGTACTGTACTACAAACAACATGGCATTTATTTATCATTAAAACAACTCAATTGTTAATTTAAATATAGCACTATAAGAAATTTACTACATTCCTGCCAAATAACTGTCACATCTAAACTGGCTTTTTGTAAACCAATTCCTTTTAGTGGGCAAAAACCTAAAGTTTATATTGCATACCAAATAAGCAACACTGTCCTTCACTGATTCAATGGCATAAGTTGTATGTTCCTCATCTGAGGAGCTGGAGACTGGGGTTCGCTGCCCCACAGAGACAAATTTTTTACATTGGGTTTGGACTTGGGACTCATCTGAGCTGGCTTGGGTCAGACCGGACTCAGGTTTCAGGCCTAACTCTAAAACTACACAGTCCAAAGCACTCTTCTTGCAACAATTAAGAGTCTATATTTTTTATGGCTACTGTATTTCCTACAGAAAGAGCTGTGAGTCATAAAATTGTCTATAGAAGGCCAGCTTCACCAAGAGCGATTGGCTAAAGATACTGGAACAGGATTGGCTGCATTGTCACTACCCGAGCCACATTTTTCAGAGCAGGATTCCAGGGGCATGTTGGTGCTAACCATCTCTCACAGGGCCTCATTTAACTTAGACACCATATTAACGGTATATAGACACATTTTATTTTCAATGAAATAATCCAACCTACTGTATCTTCAAGCTGAGAGATCTCAGAGACCTGCTTATACCTATACTCTGCCTATAAAAATATCATCATACCCTGTCATAATCCTTGCCTGTTGTCACACTACACCATGGAAATTAAAATAAATTAAATCAAACTTTTGCCAGCTGTATTTACACATTATAACCTTCGACATCAAAGTGAAAACAACATTTATAAAAATTCTAAACACTAGTTGCAGACTTCCTACAGACTAGAAGAAGAAGAAAAAGATAAACAATGGCAGAACTGGCAGCAGCATTGATGTCAATGTCAACAGTGGCTAATATGATAATGGAGTCAATGGATGAGGAAGAACAGCTGCTTTTGAGCCTGCTTGCAAATAAACAAAGAAAAATAAGGTAGATTGTTACAGTTTTGGTTAAAGTTACTTTTCAGTTACTTGTTAAGTTCACAAGTTTGGGAAGTCCCTAATTACGACAAAATGTTCAGGGAAATTTTGTTCATATCTTAACACTGACCTATAAAACAAATAGAAAGAAAGAAGAAAATATCAATCATGGTCACCAGTAAGATATGAACTCATTTTGTCTTAATTAGGGACTTCCCAAAACTTGTGAACTCAACAAGTAACTGAACAAAGTTACTGTAAAAGTTACTTTACCCAACACTGATTGTTCATCATTTGAATAATGCCAGACATAAATATGGTGAGTTGAATATCCTCGTGAAACAAATTACGATGATAGACGAAGAAAAGCATTTTGAATAATGTGTGCACAATTATTTGTTGACATACTTGGTCGGATCAAGCCTGTTTCCGCTTTGTTGCGGAAAAGTGGCACTTAAAATCCTGGTGCGCCAGTGAGATCTACATCATTTTGACATCACATTGGCACGCAAAAGGTTGGCAACAGCGAGTATACAGAGGCTTTTACAAGTCCTTATGTCTGAGATTGGTTGGTCTTGTCATGTGACAACAACCTAACAAGCTTTATACAAAGCTTCCATGTATGGCAGGGTGACAAGAAAGAAGCCTCTTCTGAAAAAGGGCCACACAGAGTCTCATTTGTGCCTTACAAAAGAAAAAAAAGAACATTTGGAAGATTTTGAATGTGGCAAAACTTTTTATAGTCAGATGAGACCAATGTTTAACTTTTTGGACTGAACTGGAAGCGTTATGATTGGCAAAAATCAAACACAGCACATCACCCAAAACACACCATACCTACTGTAAAGCATGGTGGTGGCAACATTACTTTGTGGGGGTGTTTCTCTTGAGCGTGGACTGAGAAATTGGTCAGTATTGATGGAAAAATATATGCTGTCAGGTACACCCAAAATTTGGCAAAGACAACCCACTATACTATCAAAAAAATAACAAAATTAACTCATTGTATTTGATATCATAATATTATGATATCTCATTTTTGATCAAAATTGAAGTTAGGGCATTTTTCTTTGCAGGGCAGAAAAGTAAAAAAGAAAATTGGGAAGTGCAAGCCCTCCATTGGATTTGCATCTCTAGAGTAAAAGATCTACAAACTCTGGGTATCTTTCCTTCCCAAAAGAATGAAGTGACAGCCTGATCAATTGACATATAAATGACTTGGGCAATATCAACGGGAAAGATAAAGGTAGAAAAATTTGGGCAAACTATTCATTTTGACAGTATTAACCTTTTCTATAGGTGACTGAGGTAAATTACCCAACCTCATAAAATCTGCCTTCATCTGAGTGAGAAGAAGGAAAAAGTTGGCAGAGAAGAGGGAAGATAACGAGCAAGTCACATTCACTCCAAAGTATTTAAAGCCAGAGCAGTTAGGCTGAAAGGGCAAATATCTCTGCTGAAGATGCAATGCTGCTGGATTGATAGGGAAGAACTCAAACTTTTGGATATGAAGTTTGCAACCAGAAAAAAAAACATTCTCTCAAATAGAGAGAATGGACGGTAAGGAGGTTGCAGGGTTACATGCATACATATGTTGCTTGTCTAATTTGTCCACACATACTGCAGCCGCGGTCGGTGGATCTTAATTGGGGAGGACGGGCTCGTATTACGCTCGGAACCGGAGTGAATGGAATGGTGCGCAACGAACAAAACCAATTGTTTTTTTGATTTGCACACATTCCATTCACTCCGGTTCTGAGCGTAATACGAGCCCGTCCTCCCCAATTAAGATCCACCGACCGCGGCTGACATACTGCGTCTCCAATATGCACATTTAGGTAACATGAAATGGACTGACGCATAGTGGCTCTACACCGCTTAAAAAAAAAACCACAATGCTCACTGAATGAGAAGCACATGATTTTGCTGAAAGCAGTAAGGCATTAAGGCATAGGTGGCATAGTAGGTTTAACATTTACCATTGATCCAGGAGTTCAAATCCCTCATAGGGGTATAAATTGTTTGTAGACTGCCATTAAACAAATGTAATTGTATTATTATAAAGTTTAATTAATATCTTTAATTTAAATAAAGTTTGTGTTATGTTACTTAATACTGTATGAATATGTTTTGGAAATAGTGTTCCCGAATGCTCAACTCTCTAATCGGCCATGAGCATTTATACATCTGCATCGGTGTCCAATGCAATCAAGCCGACCAATCGCAGATCTTGCGGTTGCATTGTCGTGAAGCATAGTTACTTTTTTGGAGAGGTGCACGTTAGCCATGACACAGGGTACAGCGTAGGCAACAAACTAGGCGTAGGCTATACCGTAACTTTGATGCAAAAGTATAAATCCACTTTAATCCCTGAAACCTCACAGACGTAGCAAGAATGCAATTTAAAGTCTGTGAGTGTGGCCATTGGGATTGGGTGGTATAGTGTGCTAAAAAAATTGCATTAGCACATATGTACTCTCCCACCAATGAAAATGTGTAATTTTCTCACACATTTCTTTGTCTTTTTAAGATGTCTCTATTGTTTTGGTAATGTTTAGACATGTGGTTGCCATGGTTTTCTACTCTGTATTCAATTAATCTACTCTAATCACCCCCCTCCACTCTAAGCTGTCAGGTAACTGTACACAAAAATTGATAAACTTGCTAACGGGACTGAAAAGTGTGCCGTCATAGAGTAGACAGTTATTGTTTTCCAGAAAACGTTTGTCTTGTTTTGCTGCCAGCAGAAAAAAAATGCTTGATTTATATCGAAATAACATACATATTGAATAGTATATTATATCAAAATTCCAAGACAAAGGTTTTCTGGAAAAAAATTCAAATATGTCAAAAAATATTTTACATTATATGCCCCAAAGTGAAAACACTGATCTCTAATAAAATAAAGAATAACTTTTGTTTACAGTGTTTGCATTGTCATATCCAACTCTGACAAGATCTATCACTATGCATTTTTCTCTAAAGGGATAAAACAATCAAATAAACAACTTTCACTATATTTTATATTCCTGTTATTACTGTGTCAGATTTTTTTGCAGCAACAAAAAAGGACTGGATTCTGGATTATTTATTTGACAATTAATGTAGTGTACAGATCTGTACCATGTTGTAACGAGGTGTACTTCAGCTCACTGCATTAAATTCTGGTGGCAGTTTTAAAAATACAACTATCCAATGAATGGATAGTGGCTCCAGGGTGCACCTTCATCCAAAGCATTTGCTCAGGAAATTCTATATAAAACAGTGTGATTTTTTATCTATGACAGCTTCATTCAATTACTTACTGTGTAACTTATATTACTGTATATCAAAGTATAGTTTCACTATGCGGGACAAAAATGTGTAACAAACAATGTTATCCCTGAATGCACCAGTAGGAGGTACAGAGTCCTAAATCTCAAAATGTGAGAAAATAAAGAGTTCAGTTCATTTGGAAGGGAGGTGTTGCTGTCTATTATGTGACTACAGATTTGGCTACGATAGTGGTGGAATAGGGGTGGGGCTGTACCGAGTTGTACCAAGGTGCACCTCAGCCGACTGAATTACATTTCGGTGGAAGTTTTTATACAATGAAGGGTGCACATTCATCCAAAATCTTTTCCCTTGATAATCTCTAGTGTATAACTGTAACGTCCAGCCCTGACGGGCTGGGAAGGGACATTGTTTATATTGAGTTGCTCCCCTGTGTGTGATGTTCTGTCTCCCTCCTGTGCCCGTTCCATGCATTACATGTGTTTTGTTTTTGTTCCTCCCTGCTCCTCCTGTCTCTGTATACGTCACGTGTTCCCCAGTCAACCTATCGTGTCTCACAGCATTGCCTTTGACCTTCAGGTGTTTCCCATTGTCTCTCGTTAGGTGTTGTATTTAGGTTGAGTGAGTGGTCTTGTTCCTTGTCGTTCAATGTGTTCCTGTAACGTGTTTCCTGTGGAGTGTTCCTTACGTATTGTTTTGAATTGCATTCGGTTTAGCCCCTCGTGTCCAGGCTACTTCTCCTAGCGTCCAGGGTAGAACCCCTAGCTTCCAGGCTAGAACCATTAGTGCCCTAGGCCTCACTAGCTCCCAGGCTAATGCCCCTAGGGCCTTCCTCCCCAAGATGGCCGACCTCCCGAGTTCTGAGAGCGAGGAGGAGGAGATGCCAGCCCTCATAAGAGGTTCCCTACTCCAGATGGCCGACCATCTCCCCAATACAAATTTCGGGGGGGGGCTATGAGGGGTGGCGAAAGCACTCCGCACCCCTCTGTGGCAGCCCTGTCCAGGAGGAGGCCCTGGAGGACCTGCTCATGGCCCTACTCCACAAGATGGCCGACGGGCCGCCTTCTGCGACACAGATTCCAGCAGTCTGCCCACAGCCTCCAGCAGTCTGCACACCGCCAAAGTCTCCGGTCGTCTGCTCTGCGTTGCCCACCCCTGAGCCCCTCCTGGCTGCGGACCTGGTGGTCCTACTCCTCCCTCCGCCGCCGGGATTCGAAGACGACGCCTTCTAGGAGGAGGCCGGACCCCCTGCTCAGCCGTCGCCGACGTCTGGACCCCCGTCGCCGAAAACCGGACCCCCGTCGCCGACGTCCAGACCCCGCCCGGACCCCTGTCGCCGACATCCGGACTCCCGTCGCCGACGCCGGACCTTCCAGACGCCCTGCCGCCAGAACTCCTGGATCCCCTGCTTGTGCCAGGGTGCCAAGACCCCCTGCTTGTGCCAGGGCTTCCTGTCACACCTGGCCCAGGGAACTGCCTTGCCCCTGGCTGCCTGAACTACCTTGCCCCTGGCCGCCTGAACTGTCTTGCCCCTGGCTGCCCTCTGTCCCGCCTTGCCCCTGACCACCCTCTGTCCCGCCTTGCTCCTGACCGCCCTCTGTCTCGCCTTGCCCCTGGCCGCCCTCTGTCTCGCCTTGCCCCTGGCCGCCCTCTGTCCCTCCTGACCCCGGGCCGCCCTCTGTCTCTCCTGACCCCGGGCCCCCTGCCATTCTTGTCCCCGGTCCCCATGTTTTGCCCACCTTGGTGTTGTGGGCTTTGAGAGGGGGCTCTGTAACATCCAGCCCTGACGGGCTGGGAAGGGACATTGTCTATTTTGAGTTGCTCCCCTGTGTGTGATGTTCTGTCTCCCTCCTGTGCCCGTTCCATACATTACATGTGTTTTGTTTTGGTTCCTCCCCATTCCTCCTGTCTCTGTATACGTTGTGTGTTCCCCAGTCAACCTATCGTGTCTTACAGCATTGCCTTTGACCCCCAGGTTTTTCCCATTGTCCCTTGTTAGGTTTTGTATTTAGGTTTTGTTAGGATTTACATTTGGTTTAGCCCCTCGTGGCAGTATTTGTTTATAAGTCTGGTTACAATAAATACATAGCGTTTGAAGATACCTTCGCATCTGTCTCTATATCGCTTCATGGATGGATACATGTGACAATAACAGCATTGTTTAATTTATCATTAAAACAACAATGTTCTGAAGTTAAATATTTGTAGTGCTTTAGTCATTAAACTATTGTCCTACAATATAAATCTCTCATCCAAACTGCCTATTGCGTATTTGAAATACCTTTTCATGCTCAAATCCTGCACAGTCTAAACAGTTAAACGGAGCGCTAGACTGCTATACAGTACTCTGTAAACCAGCCAGTTACATGATCTGATTACGGTGTTAATATAGAAGTTTGCCAAAATCAATTTTAAAGATTACACCTACACTCTGAGTGTCAGGCTTGTGGATAGAAGGAGTCACTAGGCAGGCAGAGAAGCGTTTGGTTCGATTTATTAACTCAGCGCCCAAAACGCCAGCAAAATAAGAGTACACGCTTTTGTTAGTACAGCTTTCGTTTCTACACAATGTTGTCAACGACAAACACGTTTACATATTAGGAGAATCCCTCCTGAACTGAATAGCCTAATGGAGAATAATACAACTTCAATAACGATGTGAATCGGACAGCCTGACGGCATCGTGACAATCACCCACAGCTCAGTCAGGGCCAGGTCCTCCTTATACCTAAGGAGGAACAGAACAGGTGTTAGAATAAGCCCTGATTAGTGAGCTGTGGTGGCAGTGGCTTCAATAGGAAGGGGAACCAGACCGTCTAATCCCCAACGCGCCAGAAGAGGGCACCCTGGGCTCAGAATTCATTACACTAAGGAATTCAGTATTTTCTACGGAGCATGTGTAGCGTAGTTGATTGAACACAGGGCCTGTCATTCAGAGGTTTAGGGTTTGAAATGATAAGTGGGGGTAGCTGTGAGCAGTAGCGCAGGAAGGTATCTTGAACAGGGGGTGTTTCTTACCTGAAAGGAGAATTGCCTGCTCTCCCATCTCAGTTTGAGCAACCAAAGTAGCTGGTTATTTATTGCAGAAGTGTTATTAATTAAAGCCAGAATTAGAATACTCAGTAATCTACAGCCGAGTTCTAGAATTCAAAAAATACAACCTACATAGTATATCTGGGTGCAGGTTTAAAGCAATCACTGCAACTTCTGTATCAGGGCTCTTGATGACTACAGTTTGATGTCCCTGTGCAGAATGTAAACACCCTGGTGTCACATTCCTCATGATCACATGTCAGATCTTCAACAGCACTGAGAGATTGTAAACCCTCCATTACGGTCATGCAGTGACACATGTCTCCATGTACTATGTACAAGCTTAAGTCCTTGCCCACAGTAGTAAAATCAGCCTCTCGCCACACAACTTAAAGGATTTTTGCCAGTGCTTCTTTGTTCCATCTGATAGAAACTTTTTCCATTGTGTTGGTGTCTTCTGATCCCATCCATACATGTTCTGTAACGGAACACTTTCATGATGATACAATTTTCTCTGGTCCTTGTCTTTTAGACTGATGGTACTGTTCTACAGGAATGCTAGGTGGTGCTTTGAATGAGGAAACTCCCTTCTGTAGTGGTTGTCTGTTTCAAGTATTGTAGTAATCTTCTTTGAGAATCCCTTTGGTATTTTGTCTCTGCCCTCTACTAGTTGAAGTTGGGCAAGGCTACTGTCTAGACTGACAATTATGTTCCATGGTCCACAATGTCCTATTCTATAAGTGACACAATTTGTGATGAACCTGTTAAATGGCCAACCGTTAGACCAAGACACAATGATTTAGGGGTCTGCCTCCGGCCCTTAGAAGCAAGATACACAATGTCTTGACAGATAGATATCACTTGTAGGTTCAATCATATGGAATATCAACATAATTGGCCAGTGTTGGTACCTCAGTTGCACCAATAATCCAGGAAATTAGATTGTACGGTTAAACTAGTTTCGCTCACATTTAAATGATCTGACGTGGGTGGCCATGGGCATGTCATGTCAGGAGAGTCACATAGAAGCATATTTAATATTAATGCTGCACTGTAAAGTGTCCTTGTGTCATCTGCAGTTTTGCTGGAGGCCAGCTTTTGCACTAGCACAGTTTTCATCTAGCCTGGGAGAACCCTGATGGACTTCCGGCAAATTTAGATTTGCTCTGAAAGTCAGTCTGGCAAAGACCCCATTCAAGCCCATTTCCAATTTTTCCAAATCGAGGCACCAATCTCAACTGTTAAGGCAGGCTTTTTACAATGACGATAGCGCAGCTTTATACTGTCGTTGGTTGAAACAGACAATTCTAATTATGGCTGTTGCAATGGAACATCTGCAATATCACTCGTTTAAATCAGCTATTGTGTCTGTTTTAAGCGATTTGAACGTTTCCTTTTTGTTAAAAACCGAGCATAGATCAACATTTGAAGCCTTCATCTAAAAAAAGATGTTGTTCCGGTCTTGCCGACTCGCCTCGGCAAAAGTCTGATATATCCAATTGCGCCAAGATGCATTTGAGCGGCGTCCGTTGGTGACGCCCCTTTGGAAATTAGCTCTGAAATAACCTTGCCCAGACCCACTCTCAGGCAGAACTGAGATGGGTCTGGTGTTAAGCAGGCTAGTTTTTACCATGAGTTTGGCTAGTTAAATCAGTTGACTCTGTTGTTTCTGTACCTGATGGATGAGGTAGCCTGTCTATCAGCTTATCTGCAGACAATGTCTCAACAAAAACCATCTCACTGATGTTGCGCTTGTTGGGGGAGTGAAACACCAGCTGGGGGAAATCACGGTACAACCTCGTCTTCAATTAATCATGCCTGAATCAAAAAGATAGTGTGAAAGATGGTATAAATGAATTTCCAAAGCTGCCAAAAGCACATATATTTAAATTACCTGTAGTTTGAAGCGTCAATATCTTCTTGTTTTTTTCACCAGATTTAAAAAGATCCTTCTTAGCAGCGTGATTGTCAACACCTCTCACAGAAGATCTTGTAGCTGGCATCGAAGGTTGGCTCATTTCTGAAAAGAAAACACATTAAAAACATAAAAGATGTATTACTTTATGTTCCATAACTATTGCACAATGGCTTAAATTTTGAATGTAGTATAAATAGTACCAAATCGAAAGCTTACAAAGTGATTCAAGTTGTTTATTATTTTTAGTTCCTTCAACCTTAACAAATCGCTCAACATTTTGTCATTTTGAATGGCTGTTGTAATAGTTGTGCAGCCAAGACAGACAATTGACAATATAGATGGTCAATGCTTTACTTTTGAAATGTGAACATACTGTTCGAGGGAATTATTAATTATTATTTAATAATGCAATATGATAACTCATTGGGCCTTTCTCAATCTGTGTTCTTGTCTGTACTTGTGTTCTTGTGAAACATTATCTTTTGTGGCCCAATTACTGTCCCAATACACAAGTTAGCATTTTGGCAAGAACGGTTAAAAATCCCGGAAGTTTTCTTGACACACCCATTTTACCGAGGATGCATCGGTTGGTAACTTGTGTGAACTTGACGGCAGAAATATCCCAGAATTCATTTGGGCATTTGATTTATGTCCGGGAAGCAGAGAGAGGCAGGTCAATACAGAAAGTTGTTTTTCTACAATTTCGTATGCTATTTTATCACTAAATTCACTTCTGAGAAAATTTGATGCGAGAAATCCACTGTGTAGATTTTAAATATTGGCATTTTAACGAATATTTATGGCGAATCGAAAATGTCAACAAACGTTTACAGGAGTAAGAATCTTATAAACATAAAAGTAAGTTAGCTAGCAAGCCAACCCAGTTTTATACCTTAACATTTATATCTACCTGACCACTATTGAAGTTAAGTTCTGATTTAAGTCAACTTTATAATATAATCTACGTACATAGTCAGAGACAAACGCTTAAATAGCATATTGCTGTTCTGAAAAAGTCTGGCTGTTATCTTCAATAATCGTCGTTATGTTTGGGTACTGCAGAATGCATCTGTTATACTATTATTGCGCAAAACCAGCAAGAACACAGTCTCAAACTGACAGCAGCTTTCTGTGTGCTCGTCACCTTGTGAGTTCATTCTTCCAAGAACAACTAGCAAGAGCGTTCTCCACAAGAACACAAGTCTGTTCTTTGCATTCATGGTTGTGAGAACCAGCCATTGTTCTTCTGAGGTCCCAGTAACTGTTAGAATAGAATGACTTTATTGTCATTGCATATAGCAACAAAATTCAAATTGCACTTCCTGTGGTAGTTACACATACTATGACATGAATTTAAGACATAATAAAAAGAGACCTTAGCAATATTGTATGTGTACACATTAATAAATATGTAAGTAAATCAAATAATTATAAAAATTGATAAGCAGCTAGAAGATGACGAAATCCATAATTTAGTGCAGTCCATATGGATCATGAATGTAGGTGTTTTATAGGACTTGGATAAAAACTATTCAAAAGTCTGGATGTGCGACCCTTGAATGATCTGTAACGCCTTCCAGATGGCAGCAGAGTGAAAATATTATGACCTGGATGGGAACAGTAGTTAATTATGTTCTTTGCCCGTTGAAGGCATCTGGTTTGATCTATATTTCACTGAGTGAGGGAAGATGTTTGTGAATTATATTTTGTGCTGATTTCCTAACTCTGTCCAGCGCCTTTTTGTCAGCAGCAGTGCAGCTGTTAAACCACATCAGAATGTCATGTGAGATGATACTTTGAACAGAACAGTTGTAAAAGGATCAAAGCAGCTTCTGGGAGATGTTGATTTTGTTGAGTGACCAGAGAAAGTTTATCCGCTGCTGTGCTTTTTTCACAAGTGCTTTGGTGTTGATTGCCCAGGTGATATCCTGTGAGAGGTGTGTCCCCAGGAATTTGAAGTCCTTAACCCTCTCCACAGTGTAGGCATGAATGTAAACTGGGGCAAGGACAGTCCTCTTCCTTCGGATGTCTACCACCTCCTCTTTGGTCTTAGAGGTGTTGAGAGACAGGTTGTTGGTGGAGCACCAGGTGAATAGTTTTTTGGATTTCATCCCTGTAGGCAGACTCATCATTGTTGTGATTAAGTCCTACTACAGTGGTGTCATCTGCAAACCTGTCCATTAGGAAGTTGTGGATCCATCTGCAGATGTTAGTGCTGATGCCCAGACTGTGTAGTTTGGACACCAGTCTTTCAGGGATTATACAGTTAAAAGCAGAGCTCAAATCCAAAAACAACAGTCTTTCATAGGTGCCAGGAAGTTCAAGGTGAGTCAGCACACAGTGCAGGGCTGTGTTGGTGGCATCCGCGGTTGACCTGTTTGCTTTATAGGCAAACTGGTGCTGATCCAGTGTGGAAGGGAGGGATACTTTTATGTAATTCAGCAGCAGTCTTTCAAAGCACTTCATAACAGTAAAAGTGAGGGCCACTGGTCATTAGTCATTGCAATAGTCATTGAGGCTACTCACAGCTGATTTTTTTGAATCGGCACCATAGTGGCAGATTTAAGTCACTTGGGGATGAAACAGGTAAACCGAGAGAGGTTGAAGATGGAGGTGATTACCTCAGTTAGCTGGTCAGCACAGTCCCTCAACACTCTCCCCGTGATCTCATCAGGGCCAGCAGCCTTCTTGGGGTTCACGGCAGGAAATGCCCTCCTGACATCCTCAGTGTACAGAGAGAATGTCAGGCCATCCGTGGGCAGGAATGTTAATGGTGTGGCTGATGTTGGCTCAGTTCTGGTCCCATTCCCCTCAAAGCGCACAAAGAAATGGTTGAGCTCCTCTGCCAAATTGCTGCTGGTACTTGGGCTTGGGTCTTTTGAAGCCTTAAAGTTTGTGAGGTGCTGGATTCCCTGCCAGACGCGCTGGGGATCCCCCTTGTTGAAGTGCCCCTCGATCTTCATGGGGAAGAGCAAAACCGCTACAGTCACCTGCGCTGCCACTTTGTCAAGAACCTGGTGTATTGTCTATAACAAAACTTGTGGAATTGCACCTCCAAAGACACAGTCTTTGTGTCGAATATGCACAAAAATGCTAAAAACCATTAAAAACCATTAAGCAACAACTGTATGCAAAACAATGCAAATCTGACTCTAACTGTAAAAAAAAACTTTAGATAAAGTATGTAATTTTAATTAAAAGTTAGCCATGTTACCCAGTATAAGGGCATAAAACATCAAAGTTTAAATGTGTGTGTGTTTTGTTTTTACCTACCTGTTGACAACGTTTCTGCCTGTGAAAGATAGTCCTTCTGGCGTTTGCCTTCCACAGTTTTCTTACTTTTTTTACAAAAAAGGCAGGAAGCACAGGACCAGCACAGCTGACTACAAGGTGAGTAGTCCATGTTTTGAATTCTAAAATAAAGTCATGGTTGTATGATGTGTATGCATTGGCTAGCTGAGTACAGTCATTCAAATAAGTAGGCTAAATAACACAAAAATGCAAAAATTGTTAGACATGTGAGGCGATTTATCAATTTTGCATGGTTTATCCTAAAGACAAGGCAGTGAATGGCTGTTCGATACTTGACAACCAAAGTAATCAGTCACTCACAAGAGCTAAATTCATTTACCTATTTAGCTTTAAAGGCACATATTTTCCATTAAGTAAGTAAGTAAGTAAGTAAGTAATTTTAATTTATAAAGCACATTTACACACAGTGCAAACTGACCAATGTGCTGTACAATGAATGACTAAAAAAAGAAGGACAAAGATAAAAACAAATCATAATTATATAAAACATGAATAAAAAGAATCCTTCAATATCATGGCACACAATGCGGAAAAACAAGTACAAGTACAAACAAGAGTGCCGGGTTAGAAACCAATGAAGGCCATGGAATAAAAATGAGTTTTTAACCTGGACCTAAATACAGCAATGGAGGGGGCAGATCTAATATCCTGGGGGAGCTGGTTCCACAAACGTGGAGCAGCAACTGAAAAAGCTCTATCACCCCCCTGTTTAAGCCGTGAGCGCGGCACAAACAGGAGCCCTTTGTTCGAGGATCTCAGTGACCTTTGAGCTGAATATGGCTGTGCAAGGTCGTTGATATAGGTTGGGGCAAGCCCATTTTAGTGCCTTAAAAACAAACAATAAAACTTTAAACTGAATCCTGAAAACAACTGGGAGCCAATGCAAGGAGGCCAGATTGGGGGTGATGTGCTCACGCCTCCTAGTGCCGGTTAAAAGATGCGCTGCTGCGTTTTGTACCAACTGCAAACGTCTAAGTGATGATTGTGAAAGGCCAAAGTAGAGGGAATTACAATAATTCAGCCGTGATGTAATGAAGGCATGGATAACTTTCTCAGGATCATTAGAAGACAGGAATGACTTCAGACGGGACAACATTCTGAGCTGATAGAAACTATTTTTGACAACAGAACTAATCTGTTTGTCAAGACAGAGTTCTGAGTCAAGAATGACACCCAAGTTTTTAGCATAAGGTTTGATAAATGGAGAGAGGTGACCTAAATCTTGCACCACAGTGCATCTTGCCTTTGGAGAACCAAAAATAATGACTTCTGTCTTGTCACTATTTAACTGGAGAAAATTATCAGCCATCCAAGTTTTGATGCCTTCGAGACAGACCAGAAGAGATTGTATGGAATCCCTAGATTTTAGGGGCAAGTACAGCTGTTAGTCATCAGCATAAAGATGAAAAGAGATGTTATGCTTTCTTATGATATCACCCAGTGGGAGCAAATACAGGCTAAAAAGAATAGGACCCAAGATGGACCCCTGGGGGACCCCATATGAAACAGAAGCAGAGGATGAGGAGAACTTGCCAAAAGATACAGAGAAAGTCCTATCATTCAGATAGGAACGGAACCAAAGTAATGCGGTCTCCCTAATGCCCACCTGCTGGTCGAGACGAGTAAGAAGAATGTTGTGATCAATGGTGTCGAAGGCGGCACTAAGATCCAGTAATATCAGGATGGCATTATCACCTGAGTCTAATGTAAGAAGAAGATCATTGGTTACTTTCAGCAAAGCTGTTTCAGTACTATGAAGTGATCTAAAACCTGATTGAAAAGGTTCTAGTATACTGTGGGTGGTCAAAAAGGGGAGCAGCTGTAACAAAACAGCTTTTTCAGATTTTTAGAAATAAAAGGAAGCTTAGAAATGGGACGGTAATTATTTAAGCATTTAACATCAAGATTATGTTTTTTAAGCAGGGGTTGGACAACCGCATGCTTAAAACGTATAGGAACAGAGCCAGATGTAAAACATATAGGAACATATAGGAACATATAGAAACATATAGAAACATATAATAACAGAGCCAGATGTAAAACATATAGGAACAGAGCCAGATTAAAACATATAGGAACAGAGCCAGATGTAAAACATATAGGAACAGAACCAGATGTAAAACATTTAGGAACAGAGCCAGATTAAAACATATAGGAACAGAGCCAGATGTAAAACATATAGGAACAGAACCAGATGTAAAACATATAGGAACAGAGCCAGATTAAAACATATAGTAACAGAGCCAGATGTAAAACATATAGTAACAGAGCCAGATGTAAAACATATAGGAACAGAACTAGATGTAAAACATATAGGAACAGAGCCAGATTAAAACATATAGGAACAGACCCAGATGTAAAACATATAGGAACAGAGCCAGATTAAAACATATAGGAACAGAGCCAGATGTAAAACATATAGTAACAGAGCCAGATGTAAAACATATAGGAACAGAGCCAGATTAAAACATATAGGAACAGAGCCAGATTAAAATATATAGGAACAGAGCCAGATGTA